>JAUJYV010000226.1:0-66397 GCA_033995625.1 Ophyiulus pilosus
GATGCAATGCTTTTCCGTAGTTAACTCAAGGTTAACCTTAGGTTTAGCTTAACCTTTGTTGGTGCAACCGGCCCTAAGTCGTTATTGACATAGGAGCATTCTCCTGAAATTGGGTACAACCCCTCCTACCATATGACATTTATTTGCTGACTGTAGGGTACTGAGTTGAATTTTAGTTTTCCCTCAGTGCCATCTATGATGCATTCCGCACAACTGCTAGGTTCCGCTTTTAACAATGCATGACACATCATAAAAACACTTCAATGTGGGTGTTCAAAGTGTCCACTGTTTCAAAATTGCAAGTCCCCGCAGGAAATTGGACAAAAAATATTCGTTTTAAAACTCTTAATTTTAAGCCAACGTGTTATAAGAAGTTTAAAAAAATGTAAAAGGGAAGTTATCTGAGGCAAGTTGGCATGCAACTTAAGTCACCCAAGCGTTAAAAAGGGACATTATGTGGACATAAACGAGTGGATTTATCAAGGTAAAGGGTTTTTTTGCTATCTAAGTATATATTCAAATTAATGGTAGATATCCGTTTTCAAGTAGTAAAAACATCTAACAACGGAAATAAAGAAAAATAATGAAGTTATGGTGGTTTAGCAAATTTTGCTGGGGAAAAAATATGATATAGTAGAACCCCTCTTATCCGTCTTGTTGGCAATGAAGATATCTGGGTTAAAGGAAAAGGACGGTTAATCCGAAGTTTATAAAAATAATCATTAAAAATATGTTTGTAAACATATCTAATTCACTATTCATTAGTAGATGACAAAACTAATCTATGGAATTTATGTTGTGTAAAATATGCTGAAAAATAGTTTAACCCTTTTGAAACCGCCAATAAAGGCGGGGAACCGGATAAGAGGGGTCGGTTAATAGGTGTTCTACTGTAATTTGTAATGATACAAAAAAATTACATTGGCATCGTAGAAAACAAAACTATTATTCATAAAAGTTTAAAAATAAAAAATTAATTCACATAAAATTAACAAAGGTTCAGAAATACGGCTATCGAATTTAACCAGAATTTCCGATTCGGTCGAACACGCTTAATTGCACAAGCTGGATATTTTGCAAGCCTCGTGTGTAACTTTTGTATGGAATTGCGACCGGTTAATTGCACATTTTCGGCTTGCAGGATCGCTGTGCAATTAAGCGGGTTCGGCTGTAATTCACGTAAAATGGATTGAGGCCTTGTGCATTCCAGCCACCAATTCAGTTACTTGAAGATTCAGTAAATTGGACAGCTTATTTCAGAAAGTTATCTGTCAGAAAGTTCTGTCAAACCCGCTTAATTGCACAGCTACCTGGCAAGCCGAAAATGTGCAATTAACCGGTCACAATTCCATACAAAAGTTGCACATGGGGCTTGCAAAATATGTGGATTTATCCGGTTTGTGCAATTAAGTGGGTTCGACTGTATTTCAGTTAGCAAAACTGCCAATAGACAGTGTTCGCATGTCAACGTCTATAAACTGACCTTAACTGTAATGGCGGGAAAGGAGGAGCCAAGCATTGAAATAACTGAACGTAATTGGTGCGCTTGCGTGGTTCTTCCCTTCCCGACATTAAAGTTAAGGTAAGTGTAAATACGTTGCCATGCGAAAACTAGAGTTTGAGCCATCCAACGTTAACGAAACGATAACGATAACTTTAACGAGAAACAGCGCGGGAAGCCCGGAATATCATTGGAATGCCATGCTTCGCATAGGGTAGTCCTTGACATTCCGGCCCGCCAGCGCTTTTTCTCGTTATCGTTTCGTTAACGTTGGATGGCTCAAACTCTCTACTGCCTAATAATCCTGTCCTTATAAAATCGAAAATAGCATTCTGAAAGAAATTCCTTAAGTTTTCTGAAACCACGACCCAATTTTGGAGTGTTGGAATAGTGTGCTAGGTTAGTAGCTTACGTGTTAAGGCGGAAGTATGGATGTAAGAGGTGTGGACCACCCAGCTGAGTTCAACGCCATTATTGTTCCTGATCCTGTTCCAATAATCCTTTATGTTGGCACCCTGGCCCACATGGTGATTTTGTGACGGATTTGACGGCGATTACACCTGAATTGCACTGCCAACAATGGCCTCCTTTCGGTGCAAATATGCATACGGAGGTAGGCAACGTCGTCGCCTGGTCACGGGTCAAAAGGGGAAGAATTCAATAAATTTGCATGTTTAATGGAACACCTCGTTGCTTTTGTTTACGGTTAATGTATCATCCTGATTTCCTAATCTCCGTATCGGACTCCCACGACACAGTTTCTAAAGCGATTCCTGCAGTGTTTGGATTAATTGCTCCTAAAGTGGGTGAACCACAAATTTGTTCCTCGACGATGGGAATAATCCAAAGAGAACTGGAACGAATGTCAAGAAAAGAGCTAAATTGGGACCGATTATAAAGACAAATACGCCCCTGGTTGCATATATGTTCCTTTATTATCTATAGTATAGCGTTTAATATTATTTATACAACGTGGCCGCGCCCTTTTACTCCATAAAGAGACCATTTAAAAATGAACTTCACAGATATTAGAGTTTGAGCCATCCAACGTTAACGAAACGATAACGAGAACCAGCGCGGGAAGCTCAGAATGTCATTGGAATGCCATGCTTCGCATAGGGTAGTCCTTGACATTCCGGCCCGCCAGCGCTGTTTCTCGTTATCGTTAACGTTGGATGGCTCAAACGATGTCCACACGATGTCCATTTTAGCTCAGACACCCCCCTCATAGACGTCCTTAATTTTTTTAAGTATGGTGCCCAGAAAATTTGTTGGAACATATAAAAGCCCCTCCTATAAGTTTCCAAGCACCTGTCTCGCTGCCAATTCCACGACATTTTTTCCAGATTTTTCTGCTTAATGGAAATTTCCTGACCTCGAAGGGAAATTTCAGCTTAAAATAGGTATTTAACACCAATTTAGACATAATACCCGACTTTTCTGAGGTTTTAAAAATACAAGTACATTTGGGACTTGGGTGGGACACATTTCTTCTGGTGTCCATTTCCCTTTTTACTGATCTTTAAAACTTAAGAAAACAGAGAAACCAAAAACTCAAAAATACTAACAACATTAATGGACGTCCAAAATGGCTTCCCCCCTCCCTCCCTCCCTCTTGTCCTCATCTGATTTAAAATAAATAAGTATTACAGCATTATTAACTTAAAAGTACAGTTTTATGAAAAGTTCTTGTAAGCCGTTACCCCGCCCCGTAAGCCGATTCCCAACCGTTGCGCCGCCGCTGCTGATCAAATCTTTACGTGGAATGAAACCGAATTTGAATTATGTGTAAAGTTTATTTTTAATTATGTAATTATTTAAGTCGCTTCCCAACCGTTAGCCGTTACACTTCCGTTTCAACGCGGCATTATCAAGTATTGCAATTAAG
Source organism: Ophyiulus pilosus (assembly GCA_033995625.1). Classification (NCBI taxonomy): domain Eukaryota; kingdom Metazoa; phylum Arthropoda; class Diplopoda; order Julida; family Julidae; genus Ophyiulus; species Ophyiulus pilosus. The sequence continues at coordinate 3,390 of JAUJYV010000226.1, forward strand.
TATTGCAATATTATTAACTTAGAACTACCGTTTTATAAAAGTTCGTATGCTGTTTCCCAGCCATTAGCCGTTACACTTCCGTTTCAACACGGTTGCTGATCATTCCACATTCTTATCAGGAAATGTAATACATTTTTACAGTTAAAATTAACAACTTAAATATTCGTAAGATTTTCACATTGCTGGTACTGTCGAAAAATAATCGATGCCCCTAAACGTGTGAACATGAAATCAATCTACTGTGAACTGGGAAGGATTTGAACTGGGCAAAGGTGCCACGGGGTTCCCAATCCCCCTACCCGATAAGCATTGACACGGAACCAGTTCCCCACGCGCACTTCCGGTATGCCGAGGAGCAACAAGAAGGTAACGCGCAACGGACCGCAGGAATGCGGCCGTTGATTGCCATTGTGGATTCTGCCAATGACCCAAAACGTCGCCATCTTGGCAAACCATTATCGCTGTTAACAATCACAATTAACTACTACTAGTCACACACGCTGCCACTTGGATGTCCTTTTCATCAGCAGGCGAGAAAAAAACATAACAATCGATGGACGCATGGGTGCCTCCATCAAAGGGTTATGAGGCAGCTTTTTCAGAAACCTGAAGGAGGGCAAAACGCTTTTCATTTAGCTTTTTAAGTCCTCGTGTGCATTTAGGATTTGCTCTGGCGAGTATTGCACCTATCAATCTGCAAACTGCTAAAACCCTATTTGGCCAGATCCAGCAGTAATCAAGCAACCCGATTTTGAAATCAGCCTTGCGAAGCCGATTCAGCTGATTTTTTTGTTTGCCACCTTGACCGTGCCCAGCTAGCAGCTGCAATGACTAGCTCCTGACCTTAGCCACGGAACGGTCCTTTACGGGTCAATGGTGACAAAACACTTCCTTGAAAGTTTGTAAACTAACAAAATTTTCACAAGGATATGACAGGTTTTGGTGTCGTACTCAAGTGTGGACTAAAAATCGACTGGAATGCGCCAAACTTCAAATATGGTGGTGACAGGTTGGCAGCCTTACGACACGAGGCCGTATCAGCTGTTTTGCCCCACTAGTTTTTTTTCAACGGCGCATGCTTTTCTATCTGCACGTTCACACGATCCCGTAGACGAATCGTGTGAACGTGCAGATAGAAAAGCATGCGCCGCTGAAAAAAACCTCGTGCGGCAAAACAGCTGATACGGCCTCGTGTGAAGGGGGTGTTAAGGTAAGGTGAGTAGCGCGTGGTACTGTCTGATGTTATCGCTAGGGTACACGTAAGCCTTGGCGACTCTGAAAACAGCTCACAAAATATCAAATTTTGAGAGTAGCAGCTGTTTAGAGTTAGGTCGAAAATGTTCTAAATGGCAGAAAAACTGCAATTCAAAATGGCGGGAAAACTGCAGTTCTAAATGGCAGAAACACTGCAGTTCCAAATAGTAGAAAAACTGCAGTTCCAAATGGCAATAAACTGCAGTTCAAAATGGCAGAAAAGCTGCAGTTCCAAATAGCAGAAAACCTGAGTTTTTGTTTCATTATACACCAGAAAAACTTCAGATAATGTGCTTCAGGGAGAAGTGCAGTAAATGTGAAGTAAAAAATTGCAGTTTTTCTTGGGTATACTCGCGATATATCACAATCGGCTGATAAAAACTCAAATCTGAGAGTAACTCACGAGAGACCCATATCGACATTATACATAAGTATGTACATAAATTCAGGCTTCGAATATTGTCTCCGAAAAATGACAATGCTGCCAAATTGAAAATCTGTATTTCCAAACACTAAACTTGTGGTTGCAAAGAAACCTGTCAGCTTTTTTGACCCAAACCTGTTATTCTTGTACGATAACTACCTAAATTAAGATTGCTAAATAGTTGCTATAAATTATAAAGTTTTATGTTAAGCCTTCCAACCGGCTATAAAACCAGTATAAGGTGAATATGCAATGATAAATTTTGCGTTGCAAAAAAAGAGCCTCGATCGTTAACATTTTGTGAACTTCAAGCTGGATTTAATTTCATTATTTAATGTTGCATTTTTTTTACCCCATCACTTTTATTGATGAGTATAGTGATCAGTTCTAAGATGCCTGCACGTAAGTTATTTAAATTATGCAGGATTCCAAAAAAAAAAGTCCAAGTAAAAAATGTATTTGTTAGATTAAACCCTTACGAAATGGCTTCAATGACAATCACTGAAAATGTAACACAAAATACTGCCAGTTTATGTTAATTATCTCCTGATCGTGTTTTGAGGAAGTCATGTAGACATAATATTTGTAAATGGCAAACGGAAGAACAATTTTGGAAAAAAACGTCACCGATTTCTCATAGAAACGACAAAATATCGCAAATTATTTTTCGTGCATCAGATTTATGATTGTCTCTTCCCAGGGAGTTCCGTGGGAATTCCTTAAACCCTGTGACTTTTGGAACAAACAGTTAGCGTAAAATGACCTCAAGTTTTTGTTAGGTGTACCATGCTTGAAATATACCTCAATTACTCTTACTTTACATAACAATTACAGATGTCATTAGCATTAGAATTAACTATACAAATAACACCTGCCCTCCACAATCATGTAATGTTTGTAATACATTTTCTATCACCCACACAAACATCAGACTACAAACTTCAGAGAGTCATATGCCTAGTACACATCGGAGCAAACACGCAACAGAAACAGAAACAGAGCTTATGAAAACCAATTTGTCGAAACGTGGTTTCGTATGGACATATTTCCGTAAACAGGTTTGTACAAATATAGTTGTCCACATCAAAAACGCATTTCAAAACTGAGGAAATGTTTGCTGTTGGTGGATAGCCTGTATACGATAGCCTAAAACTGGTGTCTGGTCTAGAAAGTACGTGGGGTAAATTGGGTCAAATGCTCTATGTTACCATTTAGCCGGGTCTCCATCAAAGGCAACATGAGGTTTGCTGAAACAAATATAGAATAAAAGTTTGCCTACCGTAATGGTTGAGCAAACTTTTGACGTTTTTGTTGTTGCCAGAACCATGGCTTCAGCAACATTTCGCTGATCGCTCGGGATCAAAGGGTAAAAATGTTGCTACTTTACTGCGCATGTTCAGCCGTCGGCTCAAATAGTGTGTCTTATGCACCTTGGTAAAAGCGCCATAAATTAAACATTTGTTCATTTTTTTTTATGTCAACTTTTGGTGGATCCACATCTGCATTCATCAACATGTTGCCTGATTCATTGTTTCAGGTTTGGGTTTGAGTGTTTGTATGTTTGGTGTTTGCGTGTTGCGTGTTGCCTTCAGTGGAGACCCAGCTTTAGTTAAACCACATATCCTTACAATTTTAGATCAATTAATGAATGCGCAAAACATGTTTTAGTAAAAAGTGTCTCAATGCTCCCCAAAATCTCCCCTACATGTATTTAAGTACCACGGTTATTTACAAATCTAAATGAAAGGGGGTAAAAACAAAGAATTTGTGGGTAACAATTTGACATTGCCCAGTATAGGAGGGTTCAGGACAAGCGTGTCCCGGTCATTTCCGAAACATGGAAATTATTGTGAAAACTAGTAGAAGGCATTATTGTCATCTAACACAATGCTTTCCTGGTCATAAATGTAAACTTGTCCTCTGAAAGATATTTTCACATTAATTATTGTCAGGATTATGTCGCAAGCGGGCTTTTCCCACAACCGTAACGTGCTTCCATTAGTCGCCACCAATTAGATGGAAACCAGTGCCGAGACAGGTTATCAGCACTCTTGCGAGCGACCCAGCTGATCATCAGATAACATTTTCAAGTTTAATCGCCGATTAACAACAACAACAAACATAATTAAAACGTCCGCGTCAATTGCTCCGACCGCTTCTCGTCAATAATCGCCGTGTTCTGAACAACTGAGAGTTGAACGTGCTCCTCATTTGCCAACCAAAAAAACTTAAATATAATAATATAATAAGGCCTCTTGTAGATTACTTCCGCCACTGGGCAGCTAAAAAGAACCCAATAAGCCTGCTACCAAAACCTGTTAACGACTCATCAATTCAATTTCTATACTTTAATTAGGACCTACAAGTATAGCTCTTACATAGTTTCCCAAACCAGAATTCCTAGCCACCCCACTTTTTTTTTTATTAAATCTTTTAATTATGAAAATTCTGTTAATGCAGTTAAACAGGAAGTCACGTGTGCTCTATCCACTAATGTTGTTAGATTTTAACTACGGTCATTTGTTCACGGAAATCCACATAATAACTTTTGACCCATAACACTTAGTACAAAATGTCAAATTAGGAAAAGGAAGAGAATATTGTGTTTGCATGAAATGAACGGTTTTAGTCTTCATTAACAATTATTTAAAGTTGTTAGAATGTTTTTAAGAACTGAGGGAAATGCCAAATGGTAGCTACGCTGCAGCACAGTGATGTACTGCAGTAAAGCGACCTACAATTACATTTGTGTGATTGAGGAATTCAAACATCATCTGCTTTTATACACCAATTCATGCTAATGTTGCCATGAAATTGTGCAATATCAATTGGAGGATACAGCATAACATGTCATCTCTGGAAATCATATCAGAAAAATATTTTATCACATAATACATGTAATTGTTGGTCCCTTTACTGCAGTGCAGCAATGTGCTACAGCGTAGCTACCATTTGACGTTTCCCTCAGTTCTTAAAAACATTCTTACAACTTTAAATAATTTCCAATGAAGACAAAAACAGTTGATTTCATACAAACAGACCATTCTTACTTTTCCTAATTTGACATTTTGTCCTATGTGTTACAGGTCAAAATTTATTATGTGGATTTCCGTGAACAAATGGTCGTAGTTAAAATCTAACAACATCAGTGGATAGAGCACACATGACTTACTATTTAACTGCATTAACCGAATTTTCATAACAATACGATTTTAAAAAAGTGGGGTGGCTAGGAATTCTGGTCCACCCTGTTATATATGAAAAAGTATATTTTTAGTTGTACAATTTTTGTTGTATTTTTATATATTGCGTAACATACGTAGTAGGATATTTCGTGGTAGATTAATTAACACAAAAAGCAAGGTATGGATATGAGCTATGGACATATTTTTCCATCAATTTTTTACGCAAAAATGTATTGATTGAAGTGATGTCCAGTTGAAGTTGGAGCTCAAGAACGAGCTGATATGCAAGGTGATGCGGCTCATCACCTGGCCTAAAGTTTATCTGTAGGTCATACTATCGCATGTGATATTTCGCACTTAAACACTGATGAGGTCGAAAGGCTTAAAGTAGCCTAAACTTGTTGTTTTGTGGCTAGAAAAACCACAAGCAAGATTATATGATCTTACACCACACTTCAACTTGTAATGACCAACATTACATTTATTACAACCAGTAAAACAGGCTAATTAAGAGACCTCCGATGGTTTCACGCTGAAAAATCTAGTTCAATTACGATTATATCCGTGACAAGTGGCATGTAATTTTTATACACCTAAGTACCGAGAACATATCCATCTAGACTACAAGTTGAAATGTATTTTGATGGAGTTATTTGTTATCAAACATGAACATACCCCAGACACAAACTGATCCTTCACCTGGTCTAGCTGTCAGCAAGATTTTTATCTAAACAGAACCATGGTAAATTAACTTTGACAGCTAACTTTTACAATACTTGGAACTTGATCTGGACCTGAATGTACAGCAAATCTTTGAGCTGGCTATTTGTTATGTCTATACTTACTGTGCAGAATATGGTCAGTGGTGTACTGGCAAGATGTTAATTTGCCTAATGGCAAGTGGGTCCCTGATGAAATGGACTATCTTTTTGAATGGCCCCTTACCATTTGTTGTTGCACTCAATACACCTAGGATGACACTGGTTGATTTAAAAATCTTATTTGCTGATTTATAACCCCAAATGCCTAAAAATGCAAACATCCAACATTGATTTTGAATTCCAATTTGTCTTTGCTTTTAATATTAATCCGAAATTGGCTGCCATTTTCTACAGGCATTTTTTATGGGAAATTTTTGTTGGTTTGATACCAACTGCGTTTCCAATTAGGAATTGTATTTTTTTTATACCCCCCAGCCAAGCACCCGTGCAATTATTTAAATTTCTCAGGTCAGGTGCACAGCGCTTCTGGCGGAATCTCCTCTCCCAAAACTAGTTTCTTCCCGTTAGACGAAGTGCACCTTAATAGCATAAAACGGAATTTCGGTTAAAAGTGCACCCTCTTGATAGCGGAGGCCACGGAACAACAAAAGTCCCCCCTTCCCTTCTCAAACATAACCGTAAAAGTATTTGCCAATTTCCCTGTAATTCAAACGCCGTCCCTGCCTTTCAGTCGCATTCATTTCTGAAAATATGTATTCTGTGCACGCCGTGGGCTGCCTTATTATTGTTGTTGTTGTTAAGGAGATTTAAAAAGAATATAAAAAACCCCCAAGCACGAATGAAAATTCCACCATTTGATATCAACCGGGCATTGTGGGGACGAAGGGTTGTTGTTATGACTCGCAGGACACTTTCTGACATTTTAGAATGACAAAAAGAGGAAGTTTTTTGTGTTTGTTTACGGGTCGGGTCTTTTTTTTTTTAAGGTGGGATGGGAACCGGAAGCATACATTCCACAAACACCAAGTTCAAAGGTCTTGTTGGAAACGTGGTGCTAAAACAAAATTTTGATGATTCCAAAGAACATTTCCTGCATTGGACATCTACAAACATAACATCAGGTTGATATGGTGTCAAAGTATTGTTTGGGAATTAGTCATTTGGAAACATAAATGAGATCCAGGCAGGCAGTCTGGATAAAATTAGCAGAACATGATTGGAACAAAGTAAGAACAGGTGTCCTCCTTTTGTCACATTAGGGTGAGGTGTATGTAGAAGTCATGAAACCAATGCCAATTCTGGAAAAAATTGGGTCCACAATGTTTAAGTGCTGAAATCGAGTCACAAGTGTTCATTGCAAATGCAGCAACAGGATAATTTGTGAACATGATAACCAAACATGATCTCCAGAAATCCATACAGAACACACACAAAAACAGATTCCAGAGGCGACAAGTCCAACTACAGCAGGGTCAAAGATTCAGTAGTTGAAAACATGACACTTGAGGAGAGGAGCAAAGCAGAGCGCTGCCACATAAGTTTTCTATAATGCCACCATAACTATTTTTAATACATTGCCAGTCGTTTGACCAAGTACCAAAATGTGGCGTTTTTCAACAAGCTTTTGGAAGTTCCAAAACGACTTGTCAGAGGAAGTATCTTGTATATTTCAGAAGAATCACTTAACCTTTTCAAGCACATAAAACCGGTATCATACTTGACTCATCATTACTCAAGTCTACAGAAATGTTAATAAAGAACATTTTTTTTACAGTGCTCAACGTAGCCACCGGCAAGGCCCCCATGCAGTCCTCCACGGCCCAAGGTGGATTTCCACAAAAGGCTCTGGATGGAAGCACAAGTCCATTTTTCTCAGAGGCAACATGCTCACAGACAGAGATTGAAAGGACACCATGGTGGTATGTCAACCTTCTGGAACCATACATGGTCCAGCTTGTGAGGCTGGACTTTGGACGTCCTTGCTGCCGTAAGTATATTAATAGCCGAACGAAGGACTATCACGGATAAAGACAATCGTTAACTTTTGTCCTCCAACGTTCCAATTTCAGCCAACAATCAGATGGCCACCATTGTGGTGAGAGTAGGAAACAACCGACCGGACGTGGGCGCAAATCCGATTTGTGGAAGATACACCGGATTCTTGGGCAAGTTTTTGAACGTGACATCCTGCATCTTACAGGCATGCTTCTTTATTATTGTGCTAACTGCCCATTAATTTTTTACAGAAGAAGGTCGGCCCTTGTTTATTCCATGCACACCTCCACTTCCGGGAGCATTTGTGAGCATCCACATGGAGACTCCACGTGGCGGCATCCTCTCCATTTGTGAAGCCTTCGTGTATACTGATCAAGGTAAGGATTGGTAGAACAGTAGCATTTTTTTTTCTTAATGCCACCACTTATTTGTCTTGAGTTTCCAATGGGACACCTAAAATGGCCCTAACCGCATATTGTTGACTATTTATCTGTTCTTTTCATTCAGCCTTGCCGATCGAAAGCTGTCCATCGTTCCGAGACCAGCCGCTGGGAAGCACGGCTACCTTCAACGGCAAGTGTTACATCTTCCAGAACAACCAGCGTTTGGCTTTCGACAGCGCCCTCCGGACATGTCGTGCTCAAGGTGGCAGTCTGGTGGACGAGACCAGCCCAGCGTTGCAAGGCTTCCTGAGTTGGGAACTCTGGAGACGCCACCGCAACGACCCTAGTGGCCAGTACTGGATGGGCGCCATCCGCGATCCCAAAGATCCCAAGAACTGGAAGTGGATCAATGGTCAGGGTGTCACCTCCTCCTTCTGGAACCTCCCGGGCGGCAACGACAACTGCTCGCGCTTCGACGGCACCAAGGAGTGGCTGTGGTCGGACACCAACTGCAATCTCAACTTGAACTACATCTGCCAATATCGTAAGCACGTTAAGAATAAAATCTATTTGCGCTCCTGTCGCCGCAAACCCATTTGCATTCCTGATTTCTGTTTCCAGGTCCAAACCGATGCGGCATCCCTGAACGGCCGCCTAATTCCACCATTCTGGCCACGGACGAATTCACTGCTGGAACAATCGTGGAATACCTGTGTGCCCCTGGTCACATTCTGATCGGTGCCAGTACCCGCACATGCCTGCCCAATGGCTTCTACACAGAATCGGTTCCCACATGCAGATGTAAGCGGTTTTTTGGAATCCCAGCTCTTTTCGTGTTTAGATTTCTCACAAACTCTTGGTGCACCTTTGCCTTGCCTATAATAATGTTTGTGTTGCACAACTATTCAATTCAATTCAATTCAACTCAGTACCCTACAGCCAGCAAATAAATGCCATATGGTAGGGGGGGTTGTACCCGATTTCAGGAGAATGCGCCTACGTCAGTAGCGACTTAGACATCATTGTTAGATTGAATTTTTACCAAATCAGGAGAATCGCCAGGAAGGCTATTCCATCGTCTAATCGCATGCAAAAAGAAGGACCAATAAGTAAGCATCCGTCTTGGCACGAAGCTCGGTCAAATGATTTGAGTGATTATGTCTACTCCTAGAATGGTTGTTAGGCGTTAATATACGGGAGACAAGATGTGAATTAGGAAAAAGATTAAAGCGTTTGAATAATCCCATAGATAATGTTTCGCGTCTGGACCTCAACGTGTCCCAATTTAGAGAGTGGAGCATTTCTGTCACACTCGCAGAATGTTGATAGTTGCCCGTAACAAATCTGGCTGCCCTACGCTGGACCATCTCTATATCCTGAATATGAACCATCCTGTGAGGGTTCCAAACAGGTGCACAATATTCCAACATAGGGCGAACTACCCTTGTTATGACTCCAAAATATCACATAATTATATAATCTGTGAAATATTCATGAGCATCAAACAAGCCTTTTATTTGGAATAGCTGAAATACTTAAAGGTTTAATGAATGTTCATTAATATTTTTTCCCCCAACAGATTTAGAATGCGGATTGCCAGTGGATATCCCCAATGGAAAGTATGCACTTCTGAACGGCACCAGGTACTACCAGAGCATAGTGCAATACAGGTGCAACAAGGGATTTCAACTGATGGGCGAGAGTGAGCTGACCTGTGATGTCCGTCAAACCTGGAATGGACCACCGCCACGTTGCGAACGTAAGTCCGATTCTGGAATTGATCTTGAGAAAATTTACATTGCAGGATGGCAACCACTCACTCGACACCCCTTCCCTGAGGACGCATGCTCACAGACACAAACGTTGTTGAACCCAAGTCATATCACCAACCTCAAATTCGCTTTTTTAACACAAAATTCGACCCAAATGCATGTTGCATGGTGAACATTTACACTCAATGCTTAGTAGTGAGATTAACACAAACCGAAAGTGTAATCAATATTTGATATATGATCAATATTTTTTTGCATAATGCTTCTGGCTTACTAATTTTCCAATCAAATGCTTTTCTTTTTCTTGACCTTAACATTAGGACATAGTCTAATTTCTCACATCTTAGTAGTTATTTAATGAAATTTGTTAAAATTCAGACCAACATAATTCAAATAAGACCAAACCATAAACATGAACAATGGTAACAAAGTTATGTATTAAATATATAAGACACGACCAAGATTTAAATATGAATATCATATTTCGAGGTCAGTCAGAAGGTAATAGGAGAAATATGAAAATTCAGTTAAAAACCGGAAATGTTGACCCCTATCTCGGATAAACGAAAACTCGGATAACACAGTTGGCCATGGCTATTTTATATTTAAAATACTATTTCCAAATTACTAAATTTAAACTTTTAATGTAATATTAAACAAGGAAAAATATACATTTGTGGTTTTTTTTTCTAGAAGAATATGTATTTATCATAAGGCTAATAAATAATAAGGTCAGAAAATCTGAAACAAAACTGTACAATTTAGCACTTTGGCACTGCCATCCTCACGCCCCAGCTCCCAGCATCACGTAAACATTATCTAATATAAACCATCCAGAGAACAAAAGTAGATTTCTTGTTTTTCCTTGCCTTGTTTGCAGAGGTGCCCCAAATCGGGCTTAGTGACGGTGATGGGAACGAATCCAATGGCGATGGTGCAGACCACACTACCTTCCATGCTTCACCACTACCGACCCCTGCACGCCCTCCTGTCATCACAATCACCGTCCCACCAAACAGGCCATCTGTCGGCGACGATAGCAGGCCAGTAGATCGCGACGAGATCACCATCGAGACAGTGCCACCACCAGTCGAAGAGCCCGTGATCAAGAACGAGTTGGTGGCCGTCGCCAGTGACAAGGTGGACGTTGGTGCGACAGCTCCCGACAACCTGGTGGAAGACGGTGTGACGCGGACAAGTACACCAGCCCACTTCATCCGTCACTACTTCCCAGATCCTTCGCTGGTGGACGACGGTGCAACCCGGCCAGTGCCCACAGATCCATCCCACAGCCCTTCCACACCCTCCCGCGGCACACCCACGCCCTTCCGCCGCATGTCCACACCACCCCAGCGCCCACTAACCCCAAGTCTTCCAGCCCGACCCTCGTCTCCCGCCTACCAACCCCAGAAACCCACAGACACACTCACCGAAACACGCATCCCTTCTTCACGTCCAACAAGACCAACTACCCTGCACACACTGCCCACCAGGCCGCAAACGCCCTTCCAAAGACCCTCACCTCCCACCATTCCTTCATCCACAGCACCTTCCACCACATCCACAAGAACCACCACCGCTGCCCCCACTAGGCCCATGCCCTCCGAAGTCACCGTTCACCCATTCACCCCTGAAAGGGTAGAACCCAGGCCTCAACCCCTGCCTCCGGTGACCTCAGCCGATGAGGATGGTCTTATTTACCGTCCTTCAGGGCCGGTCAGGGTACCCCGACCTCCGTCCAGTCCACAGCCTTCCACCCCCACCAGGATTACCACACTCAGAGTGCCCCATCGGCCTAATCACTTCGACACTGAAGGAGCTGGATCAGCGCACGTGCCGCAGGAAGTTCTGGCACCGGTCGAGCCCCAGACTGCACCGCCGCCGCCCCAAGAGCCTGCCATCGTGCATGGTAAGGACATTGACAGACCTTTGGGAGAAATCAAGAACTCTGGCTCACAACCGAAAGCCGGTGCATCGGATGGCGAAGCGAGGGAAGAAGGCCGCTCCAACACAAGGCTCAACCTTGGTGAGTTGAAGTTAACACAACAGTAGAACCCTTTTAAGAAGTTTTTTAAAGGACCAGAGTTTTAGAACTTCCCAAGCGGAAAAACTTAGTTATAGCAATACGGTTTAACTGGTTCTTTAAATATAAGGAAAAAACACGTAAACCGTGTTACGAACGTCTTCTTAAGCGGGTTCTACCGTACTTCGCTTTACGATAAGTTATTAGTCCACATAGAAAAATACTTCAACAACTAGCCACATTCCACATAAACTTTCTCAATGTACGGTGACTTAATTCAAGAATCGTCTTACTATTTTCCACAGGAGGCATCATCGCACTGTCAGTTTTCGGAGGTTTTGTGGTTCTCGCCGCCTTTACGACAATCATCGTGATTCTATGCCGAAGGTACGTTTTCAACACTAAACCAAACCGTCTTGCCACGATCTGTATCAAAAGTACTAATCTTAGCTTATTTTTCCACGTCAAAGGTCGAGGCGGTCGAGCAGCTCGTTAGACAACACGACCATCAGCACGGACGACAGCCTGAGTTCGGAAAGCCGGGGTCTGAACAAGTACTACAAGCGCGCTTGGGAGAACCTGCGCAGTGACACCAAGAGCACAGCGGGTCTGGGCTCGGGGCTGCACCGCCTGGGAGGTAACGAAAAGCAAGTGTCAAACGCTAATCATACCGCTGTCAGCCGCCGGCAGACCCTAGATAACCCAAACTACCGCAATGCAGGTACAATTGAGGGGCTGCGGGACACCAACGAAATGACCGTGAACGACGCCACAGCCTGGAACACCAGAGCGGAGCGCAAGCCCAAGAATCACCACCACCATCATCACCACCACCACAACAACCACGACGACACGCACCGCAGGAGTGGCAGTCCAGACTCCATCGAAGGAAGAGAGGAAGGGGTTGGCACGCCCTGGCAAAACAAACATAGACGACATTAGGGATGGGATACTTGGACAACAAAAGACTAAATTGTACGGAATCGAAAGCTGTAGAGCTGGGTTTGAACAGCAAGACTAGAAGATTCCAGACACCGCTTCAAAATTGTGCCTTTAATCTCCTGCGCAGATTGCCAGAAGCTCGTTAAGCGAAGGACGACATTTCCTGCACAGGATAAAAAGCTGCCGACAAAACCATGTCACAAAAATTGTTTTAAAAAGCACACAAAGAAAAGTTCCTGGAGGTTTCGCATACCTCATACTCATTTCAACAATCTATAAAATCAGCAGCACTAAATCGCAGAAGAATTATTGTAAAAAAAAAAAAAATCAGTTCAATTTGTCAGTTCGTAGCTAGGTTAAAGTGGATTTCAAAATGTCTCAATTGAGTAGACACAAAAACTCTTGTTGGGTGGTTGTATTTGCAGCTGCCGTCATCGAGTCAATTAGCATGCTAATTTATAAGTATTTAAGTTATTCGAAGTTGTAAGGTGCCGGCCATTCTTTAGCTTAGCAATTCTTTACCCTATTATGGAATGTTCATGTTAAAGATTTATCATTCGTGGTAAGAATTTTAACCTGAAGGACTTTCTATGACAGAAGCATCAACGCATGCACGATTAACACAAGTAAATTGTTGGATGTTCTAGTTTTAAATTCAAATTTGTGCAATTACGCATGCGGCGTCATTTTTCATTGGAAGTTAGGGAGCAGATTACACTCAGTATTTGCAAAATATTTATTCGTACAGAGTTTAAAAACTTCGCGTTCGAGATAGGTACAGGTACTAACGTACATATTGATGAAATTATATTAAGGGCTTGCATAGTCCGTGATATCATACAAACTGATTTTCAGCAAATCTTTGCAATGAAAATGTGTTGTTTAGTGTTGGAGCCTGAATTAAGAGGATTCTAATTATCCGAGCCCCGATTATTCGAGTGTCCGTATTATCCGAGCATTATGCCCTTAACTACGCCAAGCAAGAATTGAAGCATTCAATGGGTCCTGCGCAGGAAATTTAATTAGAAATGCAAAATTGATCAACTATTTATCAATGCACTTTCCATGGAAAAATTCCAAACCCTTGGACTATTTTTTCATAAGTAGCACAACGGCACGATTAAGCCGAGCAGGGTCTCTTTATAGAACTTTATAAGTGCAATGGTAAAGAGCAAATATTTAATTTCATACGTTTAATTTTTTTAACTTGCGCACATGCCCTCAAGAGCTCTGAGCCCTTAGGCTTCATCCTGCTTGAGATGATAATCCGACCTAACAGACTTGGAAGAACATTGACAATCGGAACAAATAATTGGGGCAAAATGCTACGATATGATGTTTTTCCACACATGTACGACTAAGTAGAGCATGTAAAATAAGCTTTTAGAATATCTAAATTGGACATTTGGACACAAGATGTAGCACAGTTAGAGCTAGTTGTTTAAGTCAAACTAAACTAGTCAAGTCAAAATTGGGACAAAGTAAAAATTCTAAACGTGCACACATCTGTGGTCTTATGTCCAATTTTACAAGTTCTCCCTTTTATAATAACGATCAAGCCAACAGTACGAGGGAAAGTCATTAATTAAGTCACAAAAAGCTATTAAAAAATACTTACAGACAAATACTGTACCCAATACTATCCCATCGCTTTATCAATGCCGCAATGCCTGTCAGTTCGAACCATCTTGTCCACCCGTTGAATTGTTGCATCTGTCGCAATCTGAACGGGGCGACCAGTTCGGTGTCTGTCAACAACTTTTGAGCGCCCTTGAGAGAATTTCTCGACCCAGTTGTACACTGCTTTACGCGACAAACACTTTTCATCGTAAACAGGAGACATCACTTGCAGGAAGTCCTTTGGCCCAGAAAAACCGCACAACAGCACGCTGCTCCTCCACAGTACAGCCTTCGAGAACGGTCGCCATTTTAACACTACCTGCGCGCGGCAACTGTCATAAAGCTGGATTGTGTTGCCACCTAAAGACACATTGGGAAATAACCCACCTCTATTTCCATCTTTTCCACATCAGTTTGTGACTTAATGACTTTCCCTCGTACTTTTGTGTAGAGATAGTGAATATCGGAAGCAAAACTTGGCAGACAAGTTTGCTGTGCTTGGTGAGGTGTTGTGACCAATTTTTTTGGAAGTATCCCTGAATTTGTCTTGATCACGATTGTAAACTGATCTCTAAAGAGTGAATGTACATGGAATGAATACTTTGCTTCCACCAACATTCAGAAAACGTATGCTTTGAAAGCATAACGTGTTTTCAGAATTTCCTCTATTGAAGATGAGAAATTGTTGTTGAAATTAAATTTTAAATCCAATACGAGAGTTTTACAAGGATGTTAATGATTATCCAAATGCAAAATCGTTCAATTTTTGCATGTAGCAGCTTACAGGATAAGCAAAGATAATTTCCATTTACCGTCACGTTTACATATTTTTCTTATTTAATTTATTACTGGGTGGGAAAAGCAAGCACGTGCGGCTGTGCCGCACGATTGCAGGTAATATTTTATACGATTTATTTAATTTGGTAGCTCACGAAGCAGAATACTGCTAATGGGCAAAACGTTAGTGAGTGAATGCATATTTGCAGAATTGAGGGCCCTATGTGTGACATTTGTTGGGCATCTTTGCAATATATGAAATAAAAGAAGCTTTTCTAAAAAATATATTCTGTTTCGTTTATTATCACGTGAAATGTCGCTTCACGGCTTCTAGAGCCTTAAAGCGATGGGAGATGGAGTTTTTCAGGTCCTTTGGCATTTCGGCATACGTTTGAACGTAGCCGTCGGGTTGGAAGCAAGGGTCCCAACCAAAATCTGAGGCTCCGCGTGGAGACACTATTTGTCCGTCTACTTTACCAAGGAACAGCTGCACCTCTGCCTCGGACTTGCCAGCAGCGGCACAAAAAGCAAAGGTGCACACGGCTGCAGCGGATTTATCCTCGAATCCGTGCAGTAATCGGTGAAGACCTTCGGGTTTCAGTTTTTCAAGGAACCATTTAATATAAGGCCCTGGAAATGCAAACGAATTAACGTTCTTGAGTAATAAAAACAATGTTGCTGATATTGAATAGGAAAAAAAAACTGACTGTAAGCCTTTTACAGTTTGTTATTAAAATTGCACCTGGCAAGCCACCCAAGGCGTTGAAACACAAAGAGGTGTCTTCGACAAGCACTGGTCCTTGTACAATCTCTGCTGCTGCCAGGCATTTCCGGCGGCAAATGCTATCGGGGTCACCTTGATATTCAGGAAGATCGATGGCTCGGCATTCAATCTACGTGGACCAAAAGAAAGTCGTGCGATAGTTTAAGTAAGTCGCAAAAATGAGACCATCTTAGGAAATTGGAGAAACGGCATTTTAAACAAAAATCACCCGCCCAAACCTGATAAGGAAACGCAGTCCCTAAAATTGCTCGCACTTCCTCTAATTTCTTGAGATTTGACGTTATGAACGTAAGCTGGCGTGCCATTGTTCAGATGTGTGTATTCCGTGAGACGCAAATGCCCCAAAGCTGAATAACGCCTAAATTATTCATAAAAATACTAAAGTCAGTGATTCATTTCACTGCCTTGCTTCAAACAATTGCTTTCAGCCTTCCTTTACAGGAAATATAATAATTAAGTGACAACAGTTTATAAGTTATCCAAACATAGAATTTTACCAGGTGGAAAATGCACGAAGGACTGCTAAAACAAATATAGGTAAATAGGCAGCAGACCACATTAACCCACTTCAACCCGCACCGTGCGACTCCGAGATAGGGCAGGTGGTTTCTACGACAACAACGTCAACAGGAAGCAGCACATCAAAAACTGCATAATTACATTATACAGCAAGTTGAGTAACTTGCTGTATAATGAACATGTGGATTTTTTTATACAATATAAGAATGGTATGACTAATCAATCAGAATGTCGAATTTATCATCAATGGTTTATTTACAAAACAATGTAGACAGCATGAAAAGAGCTATTGATGGCATTATTTCTTACCAAAGAACAGAACCTGTCCCTCAAAGCAAAGGCAATTTGCCAGTTCAAGCCTCATTAATTATCTGGGAAGAAAATTACTAAACCAAAGGTACCGTATCGCACACAAAAGCTCATGCACGTTCTGTGAATAAGTAAACATTCCAAGGCAAAGGTAGAGGAAGCCCACATAACATCAAAAGCAAGGTCAACACGTTATTTACTGCTCAGAAAGGCGAATCTCTTAATTAGATAAACAGTTATAATTGAGGTAAAAGGCCTTCGCTCTGGCAATAACTGTGACAATTTTTAGAAAATTGATCAGCATTTTTTTTTCAATTTACTAATTACTCGATCCAGCCATCCACCTCAAGCATGGAAAAAGTTAACCGAGAAGAATAGCCTGGGAATCCAAGCAAGGCAGAAAGCAGTAAAATAGTGATGAATTGTGAATTGTTATAGACCTTCATTTTTAATTAAATTTGCTAATAAACATTGCCATGCTTGATTTTGTCGAGAGATACGTTTTTCAGAATCTCTATTTTAACCGAAGATGGATGTTAAGAGTGGATAGGATTACACGATTTCAAATTACTTTTACAAATTGTGCATGGTATTTTTCCATTGAGTGGTCAAGGAAGTCATGGAAAAGACAAGAAATTATTTTGCATGCAATTAAACGACATTAAATTATTTTTTTATATTTGCTTATTCCAAACAAATATGGCAAATATGCAAATAACACATTTAAATGCTTCACGTCGTTGGAGTTACGGACCGTCATAGAAGATTTTGTTTCTGCAGGGAAAGTCTCCAAAGGATATTCATATTGAAATGTCACAAACACTTGAATTCACTATGAATATCACTATGAATCCGTAACTCCAACATCGTGAAGCTTGCCCGTGCCTCCTCCATGTCACGTTCTCACTAAAACAAAACATGTTGTAAGAATGGGAAAAAACTGATTTTCACACACTTACATAACAAGATATCAAGCTTTCATATTCAGTTGATGTTTTGTTTCTAACTCAATCGGAAGGGAGTAAAGCCAGGAACTTCTCAGCACCCCTCGTACTTCCACACTTATACATATATTTTCCCCAAATTAAGCTCTGGTCAAATTTAAAAAAAAATACTTCCAAATATGTGGTCAACAACCATTTTTGACAATCATGTAAAATTTGTATTTATTTCCAGACAGCATTTATTGATTTTTTCCAGTTTTAAACTAATATAATCTAATTCATCCAATAATTTGTAATTTTTAAAATTTAAAAAACTTGGAAAACAGAAAAACCATACAATAATTTGCATGGTGTGAAGATACTTTATTCATACACATGACACGACTAAAAGGAAGGTTTTTTTATCCAAGATGAGATATAATCAGCTAAATCGCAAAAAAACTAAAAGGTCACGCAAGTGGATTCAAACCTTTGACCTTCTCACATCGTGAATTATTATTGAATTGTTTTGATGTCGAGGTAAACGTGCAAGGAAGTCTTCCTCCTCTTGAAGGAGGTTGTGTTTAAATGTCTTTGGATGAAAGGCATTAGAAAATTCCTCAAAACAGTTCCTCCAAACCAAGGACAGTAGGATTAAATCGAGTTGGTTGCAAGGCTGGGCGTTCTCCGTCATTAGACAGGTAGTACCAGCTGTACAATGGGAGCGAACACAAAAATACTATAATTGTAGAAACCGTTGACAGATGTCATAATTTATGAAATTCCCAGAAAAAAATTGAAAAGATAACGAGTACAAAATGCTTGCTGTACAATGGCTCCATCTACAGGAGAGGAGCTTTCTGTAAACAATATATCGTGAAGTTTGAGGACAATCAAAGCATGGTGCTTTTCTAGGAATCACATGGTTGGGTGGCAAATCGAAAAGATCATTTTGTAGTGTTCCTAATTTGCGATGAACAACACCACAGGTATAAATTCAGCTGAATTTCTTAGTTTGAGAATGACAATTTTAGTGAAATTTGTTGTGAGGGATAGCGAGTTGAAATGCATAACGGTACATGTGCTTAGCGAAAATCCATACACAAGTTGCTTCACGTATAAATAATCAATCTTATAGCACAAAATAATTAAAACTTAACATATTTACGCTAAATACCTTCAAATTTGAGAGTATTCTTCTCCAATGTTGCCGAAACTTCAACTGATACTTGTTTTGGAATCATAGGAAAGGGGAGAAATCCAATGGCGCTAGAACTACCGGCCAATGCTTAAATACAGGGTGTCTTTTATGAAAATTTGATGTAGGGTGCCACACAAATATAGAACAGGGTGGTCCAACATGCGGCCCCTCAAAAGCGTTTTCTGGTGGTCCTCGACAACATTAAAAACAAAATATCAGAACCTTAAAAACTTAGTTTTAACATAAAATTGTAATTATTTTTGCAAAATTTTAGCTTAGCAACCCCAGCAGAAAATTACTGCACTTTATTCAAATTAACTACAGTAAGTGCATTGTGGGACTCAGCCCATCTAGCAGTTGGGATTATACTTTTTGAATTTGTATTATTTTGGTAATTTATTATGGAAGTGAAAAACGGAAGGAGCAAGGTCGCGGCCAATTTTTAGAGGAACTATCAGTGCATTTGTCTGGAAACAACTATTTCGCGAAAACCACAGTAATTTTTTCAGTAAAGTGCAGTTATTGGCGGAATTTTAAACTGCAAATATTTTGCAATTATGAATGCTAGAAAACTGCATTTTTTGGCAATAAAAGTGCAGTTCTAAATGGCAGAAAAACTGAGTTTTTTGTTTCATTATAGTACACCAAAAAAAAACTGCAGTTAATGTTCAGAAGTGCAGTAAGAAACTACAATTTTTCTAAAACTGCAATTTTCTGTCTCATCTTTATGATTTTGCTTGGACAGTGATCATTATGTACATATACTATAATTAGAGCGTAGGGCCACGGGTTCTGTGTCGAAGTGTGTTTGCGGCCCTTAGTTTATGAAAACTTGGATCACCCTGTCCTAGAGCTAGTTTTATGAAAAGTTCTCGTATCAGTTACACAGCCTTTACCCACGACGCGGAAGCCGATCAAGCCGTCAGCCGTTACACTTCCGTTTCATCGCCGCTGTTGAACTTGCATCATAATTCTCAAACCATATTCAAAACACTAAAACCAATCTGGGAAATTTGAAAATATCCCATACTTTCTGCTGTCTGACAAATTTCTAAATGTCGTTACATTCAATTTAAGGAAATGTAATAAAACTAGTTTAAGACCATGATTAGGCTGTAATAAAGATTTTTCCAAAATATTTTGCAACATTCAACGACGATATGTGGGTTATGGATTGATATTTACGTGGGCGAAACTTAGCTAATTTTGTAATAAAGGATGTTATAAATTGCGCGCACTTCAACATGGCTTACAAAATTTGGATACTCGACCTCTTATATTATAGTATTTTGAAAAAATTCATTGTAGTCAATTGGTGTCAATTTTTTGAATGCTGCAAACGAGTACAGTAGTTCAAGTTTGTTTACGCTAATTGTACTTCTTTTGAAATTACTTTTAACAAAATCTCTGAAAAAAAATAGGTGGGTTTTTGAGTACATTTTATCAAATAGTAAAAATTAACATACTGTAATTAGTAGGAAAACTAATTAATCGTTTTGGAATTTTCTATGTAATGTTTATTATATAAAAATATTAAGACCATCGTTTAGTACAACAGACTCTTTTTATGTTTACAGAATCAGTGCTGATGCTCATCGCAGTATCTGTGCTATGGGGTTTCACAAATCCATTGATGAAAAGGGCCAGCATTGGCATTGAAGATGTCCGATGCTCCAACGCGATTTTACAGTTTTTGGGAGAATGGAAATTTTTGATTCTCAATTGGAAGGTAAAATTCTAAGTATATTTTCCTGCGTTTCATGTTATTCAAATGCTCAATTTAAAAAAAAAAAGTTTGACTGCTCGTATATACAACTAGTTTTTGACATACTTATAATTTGTGTAATTTCTGGTAGTTCAGCAATGTGACATTCCTTCAAAAATTGCCCCTCACCCTTTAATCCCTCATAGAAGTCCTTAATTTTTTTTAAATGTAGGGTATCCAAAAAATTTGTTAGCGCATACTTTTCTTTGTACAGCTTTCCTAGCAAATCTCCAGATTTAGTAGAAATTCAATCTAACAATGATGTCCAAGTCGCTACTGACGTAGGAGCATTCTCCTGAAATTGGATACGACCCCCTTACCATATGGCATTTATTTTATGATGATAGGGTACCGAGTTGAATTGAATTGAATACAATGGCCCATTGTATAAATTTCCAAGCACCCGCCTTTTGCTACCAATTCCACGAAATTTTTCCAGATTTTTCTGATTAACGGAAATTCCGGCATAAATTTTGTTGTTTAACACATAGTAGTTAGACAGAGTTCCCGACTTTCTCCGAGGTTTTAAACATTCAAGTACATTATGAGTACCAATAGACCGTTTTCGCATGCCAACGTCTCTATACTTACCTTAACGTTAGCGGAGGGAAGGGAGGAGCCACGCATAGAACTACCCAATGAAGTAAATGAACTTAATGGGTGCGCATGCGTGGTTCTTCCCTTCCCGCCGGTTATGTTATGGTAAGTATAAAGACGTTGGCATGCGAAAACTGTCTATTTATCCACCTTGAGGTGAAAAAAAGCAAACAAAAGACCACAAGAAATATAGAACGGTTTTAATAGAATTTTTTAATAATTTAGTTTGGTTTATTAATTAGAGGTTGGAATTTTGTTGGGGGTGGGGATTGTAAACTTGTTCATAAATGGTCAGCTAGAGTAAATTGCGAACTGCCAACTTTTCACTGTTTGTTTTCTTCAGCAAGATTAAGCTTTCTTTTTTCGTACTGGACATAAAAAATATGAATTTTGCACACGTCTGTTATTATGCCTAGCTATTCTGGTAGAAAATTGTGACAGGCGCCCAAACACCACTTTCTGAAGTTGGATAATCTCGTGACTCTCGTATTCAAAACTTTTCCTGGCAAGCAGATTTTCGTTGCCAATGAAATGACAACAATGGGAAATAAATATGACAACCTGCAATTAAAGAAGTCTGGAACATGTTTAGAAATCTAAATCATTTCCATTGTTGAGGTGG
Source organism: Ophyiulus pilosus (assembly GCA_033995625.1). NCBI lineage: Eukaryota > Metazoa > Arthropoda > Diplopoda > Julida > Julidae > Ophyiulus > Ophyiulus pilosus. Next base: position 25,207 of record JAUJYV010000226.1, read on the forward strand.
GATGAGGGACGTCTGTCAGACCCGCTAAATTTCCCCCAGATGACTCCCCTGTACTGTCGTACAAAACTTGCAGCCTAATAACTGTAATGTAGCAACCTTTTAGGGTCTTTAGGTTACCAGTATTGCAAAAAAAAGTTTAAAATTTCTCAGCGTTTTAGAAAGAAAACAACAACAGAAAAACACAAAGTAGGATGGTTAGCATAAACTTGGTCACACCATGTTCTTTTGTTACAGAGAAGTGTTTAACTCTTTTGCATCTGTCTCCACTATCGTTATCTCTTGGTCATTACAAGTAATTTTTGGTATATGGCAGGTGTAAAAAACAACTTGAAGCCATTTTGAACTTGTAGCCAGTCCTGAAATTATTCTTTATTTCTAAGAAACAAGATTGCTTGTTTCTGGAATCTTTTGTTGATTTTTCTGTATATATTCTCAACTTTCCTCGATTGTATGAACATTTTGAAGTAATTCAAAGTAATACACGTACCATTCCAGAATTATTTTCAGATTTATTTCCTTTTTCCAAAATAAGTTTGAAATTTAAACAAGTTTTAGATTCTGATGCCTAGTACACATTAGAACAAACACGAAACAAACAGCGTTTCGTAAACATGTTTACGATAAAAAGTTGCTTACTAGTTATCTGCAAGCAAGTTTCAGCAATCTCATTGCCAAAATAGCGTGTTTTCAGCAAACATTTCGCGGTGAAGATCAAATGCTTAATACACATTAGAGCAAACATGAAACGTAAATAGAGTTTATGCAAACCAATTTGTCGAAACGTGGTTTTGTGAACATATTTCCATAAATAAGTTTGTCCAAATATAGTTGTCCACATCAAAAAGACATTTTGAAATATACAATAGCCAAAAACTGGCGTCTACTCTAGAAAGCACGTGGGGCAAATTGGATATACAGACCTTGGTAGGAGCGCCTTGACCAGTATTTCTTGAACAAACACAAACATGTTTGCTGAAAACACACTTTTTGACAACATGATTACTAAAACTTGCTTGCAGAAAACCAATGACCACTTTAACGTAAACATGTTTACGAAACCATGTTTATGTTGGATGTTTGCTTTATAATGTGTACTAGGCACAAAAAAACATGTTTGCTGGTCAAGACGCGCATACCAAAGCGCCTGTATACCATAACATATAACATTGACCCAATTTGCCCCACGTACTTTATAGAGAAGACACAAGTTTTTGGCTATTGTATACAGGCCATCCATGACCAGCAAACAGTTTCCTCAGTTTCGGAATGCGTTTTTGATGTGAACAACTATATTTGGAAACTTGTTTATGGAAATATGTTAACGAAACCAGGTACGTTTCGACAAATTGATTTGCATAAACTGTTTACGTTTCGTGTTTGCTCTAATGTGTAATATATGCATTAAGGAAATACGTATTAAATAACTTCCGTTGAAGGGAAACGTACATTCGCATGTATTTACTGTTTATATCTGGAGCAATTTTAGAAATTTTGCCGTTTCAGACATAGGGTTGATGACCCACTTCATTAAGATGTCGCATAGAAATACAGTAACACCACCAATTAGCATTATCTCGTGTAATGTTGTTTCTGTATAACGTTCGTGCATTTTACTAAAAAAAATACGCAAAAACTACCGTAAAAATATTTAAGTTTGCTGGTCCAAATATTTACATTTCTCTAAGTGCCATCTTGGCTTATTTACATGTATCCAATTAGTGAACTTGCATATGTATGTGCACTTGTATAATACTGTACGTACTGAAGTGCTACCGTCATTAATTTTTTGAAAGGATCCACATGTTTTAGGAAATCACTTAAGAGCATAATAAGATGCTTTGTCCCGTGTGACAAAATTATTTTAGCCAGATTTGCATACTTATTAAAAACACACAAAAACATCAAAAATATTCGAAAATCTTGTTTATTTTAATGTACAGCATTATATACTTTTTGCTTTTCCTCCATGTTTTCTTTGGTGTGAACCAGACTTAAAATTGCAATACTGAATGACATGAGATAATTTTTCACATAATTTAATATAATTAATACAGAAGTGCGTACTCATTTAGTAAACATATGACTTTTAAACACACATAACAAACAAAAAAAAAAACTGTTGGTGTAATAAGGGAATTTCCCTGTCGAATAAACAAAATTAAACAATAGAGACGTTAGAAACATTTTCTGAACGCTTCCCATACTTTTGATCGGTACTCATGTTCAATTATCGATATGAGTAGAATATCGAGTACTAAAATACTCGGTATATATAAAAAAAAGTTTTGATACCACACTAATACAGTTGAACCCGCGTAATTGCACATATTCTCCATGCCCTGAACTTTTGTTCTGTTTTGTACATGTTGTGAACCTGGATAATTGCACACACCGGATAAATGCACATATTTTACAAGCCCCATGTGCAACTTTTGCATAGAATTGTGACCAGATAATTGCATAAATGGCACATTTTCGGCTTGCTGAGTAACTGTGTAATTAAGCGGGTCAACTGTATTTTGATATTAATAGCGGTAGTGACTTGGACTATCGTGTATATTTTCAATCTTTAAAACATCTACTGGAAAAAGTGAATCTAATAAATGTTTCTCATAGCTAATCTAGCTATTGAAGGATTTAGCAACAAATTGAGCCAGGATTACTGTATTTAAGCAAAACCCGGATAACTGCATAAACCGGTTAATTGCACAATTTCTGCTTGCCGGGTCGCTGTGCCATGAAAGCGTTTAGAGTATACAGGTTTGTATAGCTCCCATGTGCATTACATTTCAAAATATCAAAATTAAGTAATTTAAAAGAATCAGTAATAGGCACTGAGAGCCCTAACGGTAACCGTAAACATCCCTAGGTACATAGGATGCAGGGTTTACCAAGGTCTGTTTGGAATACGCCATTTTTAAGAAGAATTGAGTATGGGTTTAAACAGATTCCTTATCAAGTTCATACTTGCTTATCAATATAAAATTGCACCTTTACATGCATCTGCTCTCAGAACTACCTGCCAAAGCCATTTTTTCTCACTTTCATCAATTTCCCTCACCTTGAACCCTTTCAAGCCCGGCTAAGTTGGTGAATAAGGGTCTTCACTTAATCCCTCATTCCTAATTTCTGTTGAAGGCGGTTGGTGAATGGCGGCGCTCCCAAAACAACCTTGGCGCCAAGCCAGAACCCCAACCCTTTTTGCACATGTTTCATTTTTCGAGGGCTAGGATACAGAAAATATGCAGGGTAGGTTCGTTTCCAAAAACAACTTGCCATCAATCAAACCGAATATCATAACTGTGGCGAAAACGAGCTCATATCAAACCCATCCAACCAAGGGCCATTTCACTGCCCTGGGGGGGTTAGGAACCCGGAGGATCTCCACCCCAACCGCAACCTTGGGCTTGTTCACCTTTACTCATACAAACCGAAACGAGGAAAATTTTGCCCCCCACACCCTCTTCCTCCCCTAAAATTGAGCCGAAATTCGTTAACCATGAAGATGACTTTGGCAACACCTGAACACGATGTGGTAACACTGTCTTGGTGGTATAGCAACAATATCAGATTATTTCTCACAATCCCTAGGTACATCCCGCTTGTGGTTGGTCGAAATTCCATTCCCAGAACATTTAGTGCGCAGGTGCCTGTAGGGGAGACTGAGGAGTTTTGAGACATGGGGTGATGTGAGACAGTGACATTAATAAATAGTTCTATGGTGGATATTGGCTTGAGATATTCAATCTAAAATGTTCTTTTCGGTTTTTCCTGCTTTTTTGGTATTTACACATCTGCTTTTGGAAGCATGCTCCTGATAGCATGTTTTCGTGTTTCATGTTTTCGTGTCTCATGTTTTCATATTTCGCGTTTCCGTGTTTTCTGCTTTTGCTCCTCGCTTTCGTTGGTGTGGACCCGAAAACAATGTTTTCATAAAAAGTTTCTCGATGCTCATCAGTCCCCCTACTTTTGAATGCACATATCAATTAAGGCTAAGTTCTTCTAGGAGTGTGTTCGAATAAAGTCACGCAATAGAAAACCGTATGGCTATATCATTGTCAAGTACTTAATTAATCGTCTAAGATTACATTTACATGAACCAAAATTCTCAACTAGAAAACAGTGGTGTGATATTGTGTGAGATTAAACATGTTTATTGATTAGGGTGGCAAAGTACGATAAGAATGGAAGAAGAAAAAAACAAGTTGGAACCACCTGTAAGATTAGGTGTAAATATACAAATCGATAATAGGTATAACTAAAGATAAATTGCCCAGCCTATTAATGCGGTATTAAATATTCATGTAACTGGAGGAGTTGGGCAGGCTGTTAATAATACAAATACTTTCTTTTTGCAAAACCAATTAAAAAAATCAGTGGTGGTACTTTATTTTTTTATGTCAAAAAAGCATGTTTACTAAAACATATTTACTGGTCAAGGCGCTCCTACCAGTGCCTGTGTATATGACGTAGAGCATTGACCCAATTTGCCCCACGTGCTTTCTAGACCAGACGCCAGTATTTTGTCATTGTATACAGACCATCACAGAACAGCAAACATTTCCTCCTTTTCGAGAAAATATCTGCTTCCATGAAAATATGTTCACGAAACCACGTTTCGACAAATTGGTTGGTTTCGTCATATGGAAATATATTACATTTATGTCCAATTATGCGAATGTATGACCATACATCCAAGAATATGTTCCCATATGTCCTTAAGCCCAGTCCAGATTGTAACATCTTATGGTTGTTTCCATAAAAAATTTGCTCACCAATTTCCAATTTAGACGCTTTCGCAAACTTGTTTTTTTTTCATTAAAGTTATTTGTCTGCAAATTGTGGGTCTAAAATAAAGCTGCTGGCACGCCTTTAATTGCCACCGTTAATCGAAAACATGTTTTGACTATTATGTTTTCAGAAACTCATGTATGGACATGTACTATGTACATGGAGCATAATAATACATGGATGTCCCTGTGTAATTTTTCCATCCAGGGTAGTTTCATAATATACTTGTTAGATTCGAAAATAAGCAAGATTATCTAAAATTATATAATAATTAAATTATCAATCTATAAAATGTTATTACCTAAAACCACAGAATATTGATGGGAAATTATGAAATGCATTTTTCTAAAAATGTACGTGGGAAACCACAAACTGTATATCAAGTACCCTTACAAATAACACATTACTATACCGTTTACAAACTACAACTTTAAGGGGTTTTTTATGTTTACAACTCTAGACAGATAATAAAAACACATAAAAGTTGTTTTGCTTTCATGCACTTTAAAGTTTATGAATCCATCTTTCTCATAAACAAATTTCGGAGAGATTTGCACTTTATTTTTTAAAGTTATCGATTGAAATAAATGTCCGTTGATGTGAAAACCAGGTAACATCATTGTAACCTCAATCCTTTTTTATTAATCCAAGTCCGTGCTTGACATCTCAATACACAACATGTCACAAACGTTAAAACAATAAAGTTCAATTTTTATGAAGACGGTGAGGTGTAGAACAGTAGGGTGCTGTGAATGAACCCTGTTCAAATTCTGATCTTGCACCACTGAAATTTATTTGGTACCTTGATAAAACCTCTAGTGGTTATTGACTTTTTTAACCCCGAAGGGAGTTTCTCAGAAATCCTGGAGATTACTGGATACCCGGGGTTTATTAGACATTGGACTTTTTTAGCTTTTTTGTCATCCAACATTCGTCTTGATGTTAACAATATGAAAATAATGCAGATTCACATTGTCAATATTTGTGCAATTTTTTTACTGATGTTGATATAAGAGAAGGGAGTTTAGAAAGGCAAATATTGATTTAGAAAAGGGGGAAAGTAGAGGTCACCACCTGCTAAACAATATTAACCTAGCATTTGGATGACCCTTAATCGAGTTAAACGCATTGTAAGCAGCGCCATCTATGTTAGGAAATCCAAATTACTCGAGTTTTCAGCAACCCGAAGCACCCGACTTAAAGGGTTAGCTACTCATTCAGATTCCGGTACAGTCGAACCCGCTTAATTGCACAAACCGGATAAATGCACATATTTTGCAAGCCCCAAGTGCAACTTTTGTATGGAATTGTGACCGGATAACTGCATAAATTGGTTAATTGCACATTTTCGGCTTGCCAGATCGCTGTGCAATTAAGCGGGTTCGACTGTATTGGTCAACTTGGTCCCTGATTGAACGATTGTGTCTATCTTTTCGAACCTTTTTTTATTTTGTGTTTTCTGATACTGAGCAATAGCTGTGCATGGTCACGAAATGGATTTCATCCAAGTTGAACTGATGAAATTTCACTGTATCTTTTTAGGACCTTTTTCATCTTGTAGTTTCTCATGCTGAAATATAGTACACAATAGCTGTGGTCACGAAATTGATATTAGTTGAAAACCGATTTGGATAGAAAGCAATACATATTTACACGAATTCTATCCAAATCGGTTTTCAGTTAGGATGAAATCCATAAAAACATGTAGCTACTGTCACATCATTTCCCAATACTGCTTTAAAAAGATCAATTCTCAGTGTACTGTTTACCTATAAAATACTGATTTTACTTTCATTTTTGCAGTACCTTTGCTCGTTTTTGATAAATCAAACGGGTTCGGCGTTGTATTATTGGGCTTTGGGAAGCGTGGGTAAGTCCAATCTTTTGAAACTTATCTGGAGCTATCGTTTTGCCATATTAATACTTACTTTAATTGGATGTGCGTGTTCTGTTCGTACGTACAAAACGCGTTCAATTACACCTCTTTTTTCTCTCTTTGTTCGCATTTGGTGGGTTAACAATTTTTTATGTACTCTCAACACCCGTGTTTTGCCCCTGACCTTGACTTTGCCTTTCACGAGTAAATTTACCTGTCGGTCCACTAACCAGGTGGGTCACCTGCCGGCTAATAAGCTTCTTTAGGTGAAAAAACCAAGAAAAAAGTATTCGAGACAAGTTCAGTTTTATGATTTTTGCGCCATGTTTGAGGGAAGATACCTTTGATGATGTTGCGATTGATATTCATAAGTTGATTCATCTATAAAAACAGTTATCATTCCTGAAATGGGGACTTTTACCTACTAAAGAATGTCATGGTGTTCGGCCAGGTATTCGCAAACTTTACCCAATCTCGCGAAAATGTTCCAAAAATCAAATACGGTTGCAGGTTAGGTAATTTCCCCTCAAAGAGTTAATAAAACGTTTTTGCCACCTTGCAAAGGTGGCGCTGGCAGTATCGGACGGCCATTAAATATGATATTGTCAACAAATTTTGGGAAAATGGAATATTCACATATTGGAAAACATACTAGTGTTTAACTCATTTAAGTGAAAGTATTGTGTGGAATTTTGTGACATCTCAAGACGTGTAATAATTAAAAACATGTTTATGTCATTTTACAAAAACAACTGTTGCTAAATTTATGGCTATCATTGAGATTTTTGACAACAATTTCAGAAAATGACAAGCTTCGAAAATGGGGTAAATTTTAGAATAGTGCGGGTTCGAAAGTGTGTTAAATATGATAACATATTTGGGGGAAATGTTTTGAAAATTGGTCATATATTGCCAAACATATGAGAAATTGTGTTTAACTAATTTAAATGAAAATATTGTGAGGAATTTTGTGAATCTCAAGACGTGTAAAGCCTAAAAATATGTTTAGGTCATTTTGAAAAACTAAAACTGTTGATAAATTTTTAGCTATCATTGACATTTTTGACAACAATTTTGGAAAATGACAAGTTTTTTATATGGGATAAATTTTAGAGTAGTGCGGGTTTGAAGTTAAAAAGGATAAATTTGGGAAAAGTGTTTGGAAAATTGGTCACATATTGGCAAACATACGAAAAATTGTGTTTAATTAAAATATTGTGTAAATTTATGAGCTCTCAAGACATATAAAGCTTAAAAATATGTTTATCAGTTTGCAAATGTGGAAAACAAGAACAATTTCTGACAGACAAGGACTGAGAAGGTTGAAATCCATTCCTTGAATACGGCTGTTTGTGGAATTTTGGAAATCCAAAGATAAGAATTGCTTAAAAGCATGTTAGATCATTTTATAAATAAAAATGTTGCTAAATTTATAGCTATGTTGAAGTTTTCGACAAATATTGAAAAATGTAATCACAAATTCTTATTTGGAAATTTGATCATACATTATCAAATATAAGAAAAAGTATCACCAAATAGTAAAGGAAACTGCATGTAATATGTGAGGAACATGTGAAATTTCAGACAGACTGAATATTTTAAATGAATAGATGTGGTCATGAAATGGATTTCATCCTAGCTGAAAACTGATTTGGCTAACTTTATTGAAATGTGCATGTGCGCGTGCGCAATGTTCATGCTAATCCGTTCTTTGACTGCGACTATTGTGTGGAATTTTGTAAAATAAAAAATGTGAAATTCTTAAAAAAACATATTTATAGATGATTTAATATTAAAAAACTCTTTCGACAAATTTTCGGATATAAATATGATATAAAACTACGTTTTAATCAAATTTAAGTATGTGAATCAAATTCAAATTGGTTAGTACGTGTTACAAAATAATGCATTTATTTTCTTTGGGGAAGGCTAGATTTAAAAAAGTTTGTTGTTTTGAAAGATAATATCTTTCAAACTTTTTAGCCACTGAAGGTATTTACTTTATGAGCATCTTAAAGTGTCCTCATTAAGATTGCCCAATTCCCAGTTTTTTGAAGAAAAAAAAAACAAACAAAAACAAACACATGCACTCAACTAACACCTGGGGTTTTATTACTCACGAAAACTAAACCTGAACAGAAATTGACTCCTGCCATCGCCCCCCTAATTGGCCCACTCACACGTCACAAAGTCAGGTGAGTATGTTCCAAGATGCTCCAACAAGAGCCTTTTAAGCGCCTTGAAAACCGGAAGTCGGGGACGAAAACGTCACTTCCGGTCAGTTTCACCCAAAAACTAACCCTTGGACCTACTGCCATATTTAGGAAAAACAAAGATGGCCGAAATCTGGTCGAAAATTCTCACATCTGTGACAATTTTTCCATTTTTCGATTGTTTGTGCTTCGCAACCTTGGGTTAAAGGCGTGCATGGTTGGCGTTGAAATACGTAATAGCCTCAAAACTTCATCATTCCTAATCGACGTGTACCAATTAAACAAACTCCTGTACAGACACTGTAAAGAAGTCTGAAAATTGGGCACAAATTAACCAAATTGCTTCTTGTTTTCAAAACAATAAGGGGTAGGGAATACAATGTCGAGTATCGAGTACTCGGGTATTTGATATAGTATATATGGAATCAAAATAGATGCTGCTCCAGAAGAATGCTGTGCGCATGCGCACAACTGTGAAGCACACAGTTCCATACAAAGATTTTTGTATAAACTGGGGGATGGCTAGTAGTTATATATATAGTACAAGTTTAAAGAAAAAAGGACTAATTGAGTCATTATATCAAATTTTATCGGTAATATGAAATGGAAATGGGGGTGCTGCAGTTCCACAGTGCCTATTACTTCCTGTACCAAAGTTACCCCATCATTAGGGGTAACTTTGGACCAGTGCATTTTTCAAGGCACATTCCTATAGTGAAAAAATTACATAGGGCCAAACTTACTATAGTATGCCCCATATATGTGCATACATGATATTTTCCATATATGTCTGAAACCTAATGACCATATATGGCTTTTAATGTCCATCCATGAAGTTCATATACTCACAACGTATACTATAAATTGCACTAAATTGCCTTGTTTTATTAACAGCGGTATTAGTTTTTTTCCTCCCGAGATGGTAATTTGACAGAAATAGCGAAAAAACAAAACAGGTATCACAATAAAAATGGCCTTAATTTAAAATCTGCTGAATTTAGAATCTTGGAATTGGCTGAACAAGCCAAAAGACATTCCTACTGGGCAAAACGGTGGCTGGCCCAAAGTTACCACCCCTGTCTCAAAGTATCCAAATTTTACGATACTGTATTTACCCCAGTTGTAACTTTTGCAGGTGTTAATTTCAAATAATCATAATGAAAATTAAATTTCGGTGCTGGACTCTTAAAGCTCGGGGCAGTAGTTCTCAACTGCGTTATTTCGTTCTCAGACACTCACAAAATTGTTTTATGGATTTATTAAAATAAAAAATGTTGTAAACTAACGGTTACAAACACGACTTCAATCTCAGCATGTGACCACTTCATTACCACTCTCTCCAAGGCGTGTATTTTGGCCTTGGGAGGTCAACACCGTTTAGGGGCATTGGTAAATAGGAGGGGTGAACGGTAGCGCCTCCTAGGTCAATTTGGCAGGGTTTCGCCCCCGCCATTACGATTCACCCTGCATGGCAACCAACCTTAATTACGGAATCTTCGCCCGTTTCAGGGTCATTCCGGAATTAATAACGGGATGCGACCGCTTCGAACTGACCACCTTTCCGCTACACTTCACGCGCGTGGGTGGGTCTACGATAGACACTCAAAGATGGCGGCCGAACCTTGCGTGCATCCAACGTCCGGCAACTTCCACTCCTCCTATGCCATTTTTCAGACTTGGGCAAATTGTACTCATGAGTAGGAGTACCGATTACGATTTCAGTATATTCATACTCTATAGTACAAGTAGAGTACATGTAATCAGTAGTCATATGAAACTAGTAATCAAACTTGGACACATTGTACTCATGAGCAGAAGTACCGATGAGTAGGCGTACTGATTATTAATTGCAGTAGAATCATACTCTATAAAACAAGTAGAGTACATGTAATCGTTAGTCACATGAAATGAGTAATCAGACTTGGGTAAATTGTACTCATGAGCAGACGTACTACCCAGCAAAAAATTTCTGCACTTTATCCAAATTAACTGCAGTATTTTTGCTGTAAAGTGCAGAATTTAAAACTGCAATTGCAATTATGACTGGTAGAAAATCAGCATTCTTTGGCAAAAAAGTGCAGTACAACTGCAGTAATACTTCTGTACAAGTGCAGTTCCAAATACCAGAGAAAACTAGTTAATTTGCTGCATTGCAGTAAGAAACTGCAGTTTTTTATTTCTGAATGGCCCTTAAGTTACTCATTCTCGTTACTCAAATGTATTAAAGGCGACTCAATTAAGTATTTTTATTCATACTCTATTACATCGGTACTCATGATTTCATATTACATTAATATACTCATGGGCATCTTTAATCAGCCATTGTGAGTACATTTTTGTAATAACACGTACTCACACGTTTTGAGTACATTTGCATTCCATCACTTTTGTACTCATACCTTTTGAGTACATTTTGTATTCAGTACTCTTGTACTCGTTACTCAAATTCATTCAATGCACTCAATTACTGCCCAACACTGCCATTTTTACCTAAGAAAACATGCATACAGGGTGTGACCAGCATCAAGGTTGGGTGAGGTCGGGGGTCAACTGCCACTTTTGCCAGATTAGGTTTTGAAGGGTAACATATATCTAGCGCACCTTCAATTTCGATGGGCAAACAATAGGTGCCACTCGTAACCCATTTCCCTACCTCTGCTTTAGTTAGATAATCATAATAATCACCAGTGATTTTGCAATCGATGATTGGGCGAGTCTCTAAACAATGGCAGTTAATTATCCTTGTTTTGTGGAGTTTTTTTCTCCAAACAGCTCTTCTTTATCCATGCACTTGCATTTTCCGATATTCTTGGGTTGGTAAACGAAAAAATAACTATCTCTATCTGGCCTTTCAAATTGGTGGCCTGATGCAGTTTTTCAAAATGGCCGACAATCATTCCACCGTTTCCCGCCAATTCCCATTTCGCCGAATCCCATTATATCCCATTATAGAGTAATCCTAGGATTATTTTTTTATAAAGGTTAGGTTTATAAATGTTTTACATGAAACATTTCATGTAACGAAATGCATATTGCAGTTATTATGCAGTGTAATTTACAGTCATACAGTATTGTAAAAATCCTTTAATTACTATGGTCGAAAATTGCTCGAAATTCCAAATTCTTAAAATGCAAGCTGAATGGCAGTCTGTTGCCCTTAATGTCAAATAACACTTAACTTTCATATAATTCTCACTTGAAATTCTAGTTTTAATACATTGTATATGATGGTTAAACTAAGGATGTATTGGCAGATCAAAATATAAAATTCATATTTACATAAGTAATCCAACATATGTCTGAGATGTAGGCGTTTTAGATAAATAAGGTGGAAAAACGTATCTGAATTCTAGAATCGTTGTCATTGTCCTTAGCAGTTCATCAGAAATTCCGCTAGTCCTTATAAGAGTTTGATACACCCCCAAAAACACGACATATGCATTTTTTTTTAAACTACTTTCGGAATGTGACCATTTGTGGGTGTGACATCAGCCACTTTGCTTATGAAACAATTTCGGCAGTTATGAAGTTTGGGCAGGGTTTACAAAAATGGCCAAGACAGTTTGAACAAAATGTTTTTATCTGGGTGTGTTCTCAAAAACCAACAAAAAAAATGCGCCTCACCCGTTTAATAGCTTGTGTTGGCGATATTTGACCAACCTAATAATAATCAAATATTTAAAACTTGTCAAAAATGGATTTATTAAACTAGTTTGTTGAACTTGATTTGCAGATTTGACCATGGCTGTGATATTCACCAATTCCCTGACTTTCATTTTCACCACAATTGCGGGTCAATTCCTCGGTGAAAAGATCGGCAGCAGACGTAAGTAGGTCACATATATATGATACGTTATCAAGACGTATAACTGGTTCATATTTTATAGCCTACATATGTTTAACATGCATTTTATGAGCGGCCTTGCTGGTTAAAGACAACAAAGTAGGCCTAACTTTCATTAGTACATGCCGATGTGAATAAGAACCTATAGATAATACAAACCACAGCCAACTAACCCTAATTGCGTTAATTCAAACTTTTGATGTGGTGATAAGGCAGCTGATAAATTTATCAGCTGTTCAAATACTCAATGACAGATGTAAATATCTAACAGTTGTGTAGGTCGATTTCCAATGCGTTCAATATCTCAGGGGTGTCAAGTTGGTAAAGGTGGGTATGCACCAAAGCAAACACGAAACAAAAACACAGTTTTCAAATCATGTTTACAACAAAAGTTTGCTTACCAGTTTTGCGTCCAGAAGTTTCTTGAAACTTTTGGCGAAAAATGGCCGTCTGGATCAAAGGAAAAAATGTTTCTTAGAAAAGGCGCTCTTACCTAGGCATGCGCACGATGACGTAGCATGTTGCACCAAGTGGTCAGAAATATAGTAAATAAGTGGTCTGCAAAATGGGTCATTGGCAACCACGAGCTTTTGCAAACGAACTTTGCTACCGAAAGCATGTGGTGAAATGGGTTACGTCATCATATACAAGTCATTGGTAGGAGCGCTATGACCAGCCAACATCAAGCTCTGCCTTGTCTAACAGAATGGATTTTTCGGTGTGTACACTGTGTTTTTGCTGGTTTGTTGCAAACCTGTTTGTCGGAAATTGTGCTGCAAAACACTTTTCGACAAACATGTTTGAAATTTTTGTTTCGTGTTTCATTGTTTCGAATTCCTTTGATGAATACCCACCTTTAGACTATGGTTTTCCTCTTAATTAGAACAATAACAGAACAGTTTAAAGATAAAACGGACTAAATAGGATAAAATATCAAGGGGAATAACACTGAAAAGCAAATATTTTTTATCCTAAAACCATATTGTGCAGACTTCTGGAGCCATATCATTTTACATTTCTGTAAATATAAATATTTGATTCCACACCATGTCTCTTATTGCACTATTTGTATTAGATATGCATTTTAATTGTATCAGCAACAATATTTATATATATTCAAATTTCTCAAAAAATACCTTTTATATAACTGATCAGTTTATATATTGAGAATATTGAAATTCGTTTACTTTAAATCTTTCATAATTTAAGATGGAAAGTGAAATGTTTGTACATAATTGAACTTGTTATTAAAATGAACATTAATATGTGGTTCTAATGCCATTTTAAGCTATAGTTTTAAAAACTACTTTACTGCTGTAAGGTAGCAATCACTCAATGCAGAATAGATATACAGGACAGCCAACTAGTGACACAAAGGGGCATGACTTAATTGGTTATCACAATCAAGACGTGTTTTTCAACTACTCTTCTTGTTTCCCATATATTAACGCATAACGACCACTATAGGAGTAGACATAATCACTCAAATCCTTTGACCGAGCTCATGCCAAGACGGATGCATACTATTGGTCCTTTTTTAAATACGATTAGACGATGGAATAGCCTTCCTGGCGAATATTCAGATTTGGTAGAAATTCAATCTAACAATGATGTCTAAGTCACTGCTGACGTAGTAGAATAAATTATCGTAAAATTAATCTATAATGGGTGTCGGTGATGTGGATCACCAATCTTAACTCGTTAAGATTGGTGACATAAATTTGGTAATAGCCATGCATGGCTTGCATAAATTACGTTTGTGCAATTATCTTTCGTGTAGATTGCACGCAGTCATGTTGCATTGTATTCATCACTTCAATTTTGCATGTTAATAAATAATGGGTAGACAAAATAATGTAAACCACTTCTTTTATGATTTGGTCTTGGTGAGCCACCTTTTGCCTTAAATAGTATCAATTCTTCTTAGAAAGGACTCGTCAAAGTTTTGAACATTTTCCCATTCTATTATAGTTGATGTTACTTGTAAGATTAAAATACCTTCTAATAAGCTGCACATGTGAATATTTTAGATCCTGTAGAAATTAATAATAATAATGTAGTTGTTCAATATAAACACTATAGTGCATTGAAAATTAAACACGTCTTTATACTTATAGCTTAACGTTAGCGCCGGAAGTGAAGAACCACGCATGCGCACCATTTAGGTTCAGTTAGTTCATTGGGTAGTTCAATGTGTGGCTCCTCCCTTCCGTGTGGCATGCTAAAACTGTCTATTATCCCTGACGTTCCCTAATATGGTTAATCTTCTCAAAATATCATGGTCACAAGTTTTGTATTAGAAATATTTTTAAAAATTATTAAGGTGCATGACAAAATCTTAAATTACATTCTAAAACTTCTCAGTTAAAAATCAAACTCATTTTATGTATTTCAGTGACATACATCGGGATGATCATGGTCACTGCTGGGGTCACCTTATGCGTGTTGGAAAAGTCCAGGTTGGAATCTCAGGCAGTATAGACGTATAGGGGGCGCTCGAATGCCACCGTCTAAACTTAACCAGCACAAACCAACCAGTTTAGACGAAAGGACTGCTTCATGAAAGTGATATAAGAGTATAATTTACATTGTTTGGGTAGTAATTGAGTACATTGAATAAATTTGAGTAACTCGTAAAAGAGTACACAATTTCATACAAAAGATGCACATGGGGCTTGTAAAATGTGTAAAAATATCCGGGTTCACATCATGTACAAAACATAAGGGTTGGATAATATGTGCAATTATGCGGTTTCGATTGTACCCCAACGGGCAATTACAGTAGAACCTGTTTAAATGCATACTCTTGGGACTGGTGAAAAATATGCATTTAGACAGGTTATGCTTTTAGACAGGTTCTTCAGCAGACATGCGCACATACTGCACCAAAATAGGGAATTTCCTCATTTTTCAATCCTATACGAATCACACCATGAAAAAATCACCTTCAGCATTAATGTAATCTGGAATTACGAGTACCAACGAAATCGAGTATGAATAGAAAATTTTAAGTTAGTAATTGAGTTGCATTTAATGCATTTGAATAATGGGAATGAGTAATTTAAAATAATGGGCATCCTAAAAGCCAATATGAATCTTAATATATACTATTGCTATCGGACGTACTATTCTTTTCTCCCCTTTAATTATTAAGATATCTAAGACGGTTTATTTTTTGTTTTCATATCCATGAGTACATTTTACCCAAGTCTGATCAGTGATTACAATACTACTTATACAATGTAGTATGATTTCACAAGTACTCTTAATCAATACTCCTACTCATGAGTATAATTTGCCCCACTCTGATAATTTATGGACTCGTCAGCTATCATATCTTGGACCTAATAACTTTTTGCTTGTTGCTTAAACGACACTGCCACGTTACAGTCCAATAAAATTTGAACTTTTTGAACTTAAAAACTATACTTTTTTATACCATACAGCATGTAAATTAGCCCCCCGTGCATATACCCAATGTTCACTCTGCATTCACTCATTTAAAATTCACCGAGGATGACAAACATAAAACAAAAAACAATTACATCAGGAACAGGAAGGGCGTGGATCGAATAACGATGAAAAAGTAATCTGTTACATACATGTAGGTGTACCATCAACCTTTGAATGATAAGAACAAATAATAAAAATCACCTGTTTAACCATTCAGCTGTAATGACAACGTGAACTAACGTTAAACTGTCAGGGATAACAATAATAGTCCATCTGTAGTATTTATGGGAATATCCCTGCATCTGTCAATCAGATTGTAAAAATAATATCATTTCGGGTCATAATTCCTGAAGAGTTTTTTTAAGAATTCCAAAAGAAAATACCAAAAACTGGCCCAAAGTACCCACATTTTATGGTAATTTAACTTTCCAATTTCTATATTCAAAATTCACAGTAAGCAACTTCACACAAAATTGCAGATATAAAAAATACCGAAAAAATGTTTGAGTGTCCTCAATGTTATTTTCATGCTCTAAATTACGAATTGCTCTTATTTGTCAAATAATCCAAATTCAGTTTTTTTTTTTTTTAGAAATGAGGGAGTTTCACTTCTTTTTTCATCTTTTCTTCCCTTAAAAGGAAAAAAAAAGTTAAATAGAGGAAATGTTTCCAATCGATTACACAAGTTAGAATGAAAATGTTCGTTCAATTCGATCAAGGTCTTGTTCAGGGACATTTTATCAATTTGGAAACAAATTACGAAAATAGGGAGGATCCCGAATTTGCAATACAAGGTGCTGTTCAATTTAAATATAGTTAACGCGCCATGCAACAAATTCTTATCTGAAATTGCCACAAAAAAAAAAAAATTCCGGAAGTGATGGCCCTGATGAGTCCACAGCGTGAATTTGATCATCTACAGTACCTTGTTAACACCAAATTACCTGTTCAAATGTGGCACTGAAGCCATATTTGATTGTGCAGAACATTAAAAAAACAACCTACACGATTTATCCTTTAAAACAGGAAAAAACGGGTATTTCTACTCTCCTACATGCTAAATGACCTGACCACTTAACCCTCGATCCACCGTTTTCATGACATGCATTGAATTAATTTATGATAAACGGAACTATTTCCAGACGGTAGTTCATTCACACGTTGATAACCCTTAATACCGCTACAATAACCCGAATTTTTGCAAGTTATTGGCATTTAAATAACCTTTGTCCTTATTACATGGACTGGCATAAAACGAAGATGAGGATAATTCGAAATAATGAATCTTACCTTTACAAAGATGACATTCTTGGGGTGCATTTTTGACCATCGTCGTTCAAAAATCTGTATTCGTGTGGCTTCGTAAACACAAACTTTCGTAATTATATATTCTTGTAACACAATTTGAACACTTACTGTATACTCATTTCGCGATCCTAAAAACCAAATTAAGAAATAAAATTAGTTGTACAGTTTTATATGTAATATTCGCGAATTCCTATAGCCCATGACAGGCTTGGGCAAATTGTACTCATGAGTATATAGGACGGAATCATACTATAAATTAATGCAAGTCGAGTACATGTAATCAGTAATCATACGAAATGAGTAATCAGACTTAAGGTAAATATGTACTCATGAACGGAAGTACTGATTACGAGTACCTGTAGAATCATACTATGAGTAGTATCGTAATCAGACTTGGGTAAATTGTACTCATGAATACGAGTACTGATTACGAGTATGGCGGATTGCAAAAGTACATTGTTTAGGAAACTCAATTTTAAAAAAATCATCATGGATATGAGAACACAAAATAAACCCTCTTGGACATTAGCAAAATCTTAATAATTAAAGGGGGGAAATAGAACAGTACATCCGATAACGAAAGGCTCATAAGTAAACATGTAAAAGTTAGGATACATTCATATTAGCTTTAGGATGACTCATTTTAATTGACTCGTACTCAAAATTTACTCAAATATGTATTAAATTGTACTTAAAAGTATTTCTATTCATATACTCTATTACATTTATATTCATAATTTCAGATTGTTAATACTCAAGGACATTTGTAATCACCCATTGCGAGTACATTTTTGAGATCGAGTGCATTACATGTACTCATGCCTTTTCAGTACATTTTGTATTCAATTACTTTTTACCCTTACAGCTTTTTGGTTTTATTTATGTATAATCGTTGCGCGTTTTCTATTAAAACCCAATTTGTAAAACGCAAGACCTTGAATTTGTCTACTGTATATTACGTTAATTTACAAAGGTGGTTTTGGGTTATGTCAACAATTTTAAAATGCTAGCCATGTGTGCCTCCTCTGGATCGGAAAATGTTTTCAATGGGACGGTTCACACGCACCTGTGATGCCGCTGTCAATTGAGAGACATAACGTTAAGGCGTTGGCTGGCTTAATCTCTCTAATTTCTCTTCTGTGTACTGAGGCTCCGACAACACCGTCACGTCAACAGATGCGTGTGAACTGCCCCATTGAAAATAATTCCCCTCTGGATCGGACAATGTTTTCAATGGGGCTGTTTACACTCTCCACGTTGCCGTCCCACTCAATTAACCCTGACTGAACAGAATGCATCTATGTCTCCATACACAACGGAAAAAAACATTTCAGGCAAATCGTAGGCGGTAAATAAAGTGTACTTCACCTCCAACGGCGTTAACGCGTCGGACGATAAAACATCAGGTGTGAACCGTAATACAACAGAATTGCACGTCTTAGAGGGCGCTGGGACAAGTTTCAGGAGGGCGCCAACCCAAAGGGGCTTTCGCTAATGCATCCTGTTTATTTATCTAAGACACGTTTCACACGTCCGATTTTTCATCGTCCGACGTGTTATCGCCTCCGATCAACCTCCGACCGCAAGGTGGAGGGTGTGAACTGCCCATTTAAAACAATCCCTCTCAGTATCAGAATTAACCATTTTACAGCAACTACACTGAGGACCGGTTACATCAATGTTTTCATTTAACTGTCTATGATCAAAATCTATGAAATTCTCAAAATTCTTAAGTTATTTCTATAATTACATTAATTGTCATTTTTGATTATTTTAACTCATTACAAGCACTGCAAAAATGAGTTTATCATCATTTTCTGTTTCACATAATCTTTATGAAAACATCGTAATATTGCAACCCCTATGAACATTTGGCCATGGACCAAGTCGTTAAACAACACGAATCTGCATATCTTAATTGAATTATTTATTAATAGCTTTTACACAGCACATACTAAAACAGTGTTACACACTTGTAAAAATGTTAGTTACGAACAAATCATAGGTTGGTTAGACCACACGTGGATTAACAACGATTAAACTGCTAGCTACAACATGATTTCAGTTTCTGGAAGTTTTACCGGCAAGAAACTTTTAATGACCACTACCATTCGCATCTTAAGTAGGTTGCATGGCGGCATTGGTAATTAACGATGTTGTAAAAAATACATAGTGTACATGGACGGTTAAGAAGTACCCCAAAACACACCCACAAATTTGGAATGTCAGCTGTTTTAAGCGGTTTTCGACTTCTATAAGGTTGATTGCCACCGACTGTAAAGGGGGTATGAGGGGGTGGTCAACGACCCAATTTGCAAGGGTTACAATAATGCTCTCTTAAAATATTTATATTAATAAATGACGGTAAAATGGGCGTCTGGGATTATTAAAACCATGTACGGTTAGATTTGACCTAGTTATCAGTCTTCAGTCAGGAAACGGTTACCTGTGTCTATTTTCGGGCATAAAACTATAAGCTTTTAGGAGATCAGATGATCAATATTGAATCTCGAGAATTTCATTAAAAAAAAAAAGCAATCAGATTTCGATTGGACAGATTTATCAAGATCCCACTTCAATAGAGTGGGATTTTTCCCACTCGGATGCAAATTTTCGGAATAGGGTCAAGGGAACAAATAGTTTTCCATTGTTATGCAAGTCCTAATTATCCCATACTAGAAGCATAAACAAGGGCTGTGCGAGTTGCTAGACGATAGTTTGGCACTTTACCATACAGGAAGTGCTAAATAAAACAATGCAAAATATTTGCACATTTGCTTTGCAACAAGGAGGACCTTTCACGAATGGCACATGAACAACGCTTTGTGTAGAGGTTAATGCTTTATTGACATGTTATGATGTCAAAACTATTCCCAAAAACACACCCATCGTACCACATTGTGACATCTGTGGTCACGGAATGGATTTTATCCAAGTTGAACATTAGACGTTCATTGCGCCTTGTCCAAGTTACAGCCTAAATTTTGTTACAATACGTGTTTTGGTAAACTTCCAGATAATGTTTGTTTGTTTGTTTGTTGATTTTTAACGTTGGCTTATTTCTGCAACACGAGGGCTAAACTCCAATGCCAAAGGATGAGCCTTCATCACCTGTCTAGAAATTTTGCCTACAAGGGGATTGGGGGACTTCCACCCCCTCTCCAGGGGTCTTAAACGTGCAGAGAGCAAGAGGGATCTACAGGGGGACCTTGGTTTAAACTCATCTGAAAGAGCCGCCACTTAGGGAAATTCCCATCGACCTCGACTGGGATCAAACCCCGCACCTTAAGGTTACAGAGGCAAGCTGGTAACTCACTCGACCAACCGCAGGAGTCGGTTTTAGAAACTGTGATCCATAATTAAATAATCCAATCAACGTGATTATTAATTATTGATCACAGTGTATGAAAACTTACCAAAATCAAGTAATGCAACGAAATTTACGTAGGTAGAAATCCAAGCGCTATGATCGTTTCCCGTGGCAACAAGTTAGTAACTGATTGGTTGTAATGCCTGGAAGCCTACCAAAACAAGTAATGTAATGAAATGTAGGTGCTAACTTGAAGTAGACAGAGCTTTACACTAAAATTAATATAATCCGATCAAAAAGCAACATGAAATTGTTGGATTCACGAATCTGATGACTAGTACACATTGGAGCAAACACGAAACATAAAAATGTTTATGATAAAAAGCTGCTCACCAGTTTTATGCAAACATGTTTCAGCAAACTTCTTGCCAAAAAAGCGTCTTTTCAGAAAACATGTTTGCTGGTCAAGGCTTGTATACCATGATGTAATGCATTAACCCAATTTGCCCCACGTGTTTTCTAGAGCAGACACCAGGTTTTTGCTATTCATGGCCATCCATGAACAACAAACATTTCATCCGTTTCAAAATGCGTTTTTAGGTGGACAACTTTATATATTTGGACAAACCTGTTAATGGAAATACGTCCACCTCATCACGTTTCCACAAATTGGTTTGCATAAACTCTGTTTCTGCTTCGTGTTTGCTCCGATGTGCACTAGGCATTATGGTTTGTCATGTCGAAGTCTTATTCCATGATGGATACATTTGAATTAAATTTAACCCACTTGCATATTCTTATAAAGCAGTGCTATCAGCATGATCTAAAAATAGTGTGATGCATTTGGTGCTTATTTTTAATGATAGGGAAATTTCCTAAAACCACGTTTGCTTCTTATGAATAGCTTTAAATAAGTTGTTTTTAGACAAAGGAATAGGACAAGCAGTACTGTTGAGTTGTACAACACTAATAGTATTTTATAGATTCGTACGACTTACCACCACTGCTTGTTATACTGTCAGGATATCAATGAGGCGACACCGTGCACATACACCGTCAAAGTGGGTTTGGATAGAAAAAAAATTCTTGCCTAACTCTACTGATGACGTACATGTAAATTGTCAAGTGGAATATAATCTTCAGGGTACAAAGTGCAATTCCTATGGGATCTTAGCCACATTCCAGAATATTTCTAAATGGAATCTGCACCACGGAAAATATGTTGGTAACCTTGATTTTAAGTTGTTGTGACTGGTTATCTGAGACCATTGTTACATCACGCGTTTCAAGCACAAATTTTCAAACCTCCAAGGTCAACCCATATTTCTGAATATTCAAATTAAGAAAATATTTATTGTAGTTTAGCTGTGTTGAATTTTAGACACTGCAGTCGAAATAATCTTACCCACGTTAATATAAATGGTCCCTGTAATTTTATGGACCACATGAATATGTTTTTTCCAATTTTTAGAAACATTGGATTATTTAAAGAAATTAGGAAAAACATTCAGACATGTTTTCGTCAATAATATCTATGGGTGCTTTATAGAAATGTATTTATTTTTTATTTTAATAATAATGTAAGTATCTTCAAAGATTATAAAATAATGTTCCTGCACGTCGTTTATAAATGGTTTAATATAGATTTTGTTAAAACTTAAGAAATTCGAAACAATTTAAAATTTTGTTTAAATCGACCCATGTGGGCCTCAAACACCTAAAGCTTAGAGTCACCTTCAAAATCAATTTAACATGATAAATGCATCGTTTGAGGTAATTTTATAATAATTCAAAATCCAATAAACAGCATGCTTACAAATGTTTTAAACGCCCATGTACAGGTGGTACAACAACTTTTAAATTACTCGGTTTTACAAAATTTGGTTAACAATGGCTTATCATGCTTACCTTGAACAAAACCATGTCAGGCTTGTTAATTTTATATCACTTGTCATATTGCCACTAATCATGTATCTAACAGGATCAAGTGGTGTTGTAATCGTGTAACAGGAGCTGTTGTAAACATGTAACAGGTGCAAGTGACAGGTGACAGGTGCACGTGGTACCGTAAACATGTAACAAGTGCAAGTGCTCTTGTAAACATGCAAGTCCTAACATTGGGAATGACAGACGCAAATATTCACGCTAAGATGGGGTATTTATTTAACTTTAAACAATCGTTAATAAGAAAAAGTAAAATCATTATTACTTACAGGCATGATAGGTTAATCAAAATCGCATTTTTCACAAATCTAGCTAATTCGCATAGGTACTCGGAATAAATTTTCGAAATGACGCATAACTTCGTTCCTAACGGTGATAAGCGAGACCCCGAGTGCATTCTGGGATATATTGTAATACCAAGCGGATCTGTATCGGAGTCATGCATAATGAACGGGAGCTATATAAAAGCGGACCGTTCACCGACTATGTAACCGGTTTGAACCGGTTGTAACCGGTATGAATTCCATATAAGGTGCGATCTGTTCTTTTTTTTGTGTTTTAATATAAAAAAAACGTGTAATAAACTCCATTTTTATGGTTAAAGATATTGCAAATGCGCCCCAAATGTTTCGCTGACCAAAAGTAATGTCAGAGAATGTTATTTCCCCCCTCATGTGGTTTGAATTTCTATTATGTAATGGCCGATTGTATCATGCTTCGCTAATCAAGGCCTCGTTATTTCTGAGATTCAAACAAATATCAGAAACGGAGGTTTCTTTAACATACCATTAGGAAGTGAACGACATAACCTACATTATAATTTGCTTGAAAACCGTTATTATTTTTCGCATATAATTTCGGCAGTACAAATAAGGAGACAAAAAAATGCCGAATGCGTTTTCCATCGTACACTGGTATATATGAGTTTAACGAAGCACTATATATGGCAATAACGATAAAAATTAAACGTAACAAACATTTAAGTAAGGTATTTGCACACACAAAAATTGCTCGAGCGATATAAAAACAATCGTAAAAGTCGATGAAAATTAAAATAAAAAACCATAAACAAAAACAAACCAGACTATGTAACACGGGCGAATGGCTAACAGTCATAATTTGGATTTAACAGAAATTAAACAAACATGCAAGATTCTGAGCCATTTTTAAAAACTCCGAATCTGGCGTAAAGTTTCAGTTAGGGAAAGTTTACTTCAGATTACACGGTTTAGTGATTAGAAAAAATAAACTTCGTCACCATCTTGATTACGTCACAACTGTCATAAGGTCGGTATGCACCAAAAGAAACACCAGAAACATAAACACAAATTCTCAAACATGTTTGTCGAAAACTTTTTTGAGCCACAATTTCCGACAAACAGGCTTGCAACAAACCTCCATTCCGTGAAACAAAGCGAAGCTTGATATTGGCTGGTTCCTTTTGTTCAAAACATGTTTCGGAAACCGTACTTTTGTTTCGTGTTTGCTCTTGTTTGCTTTGGTGCAAACCAGCCTATATATAGGGACAAGTAAAGATGAATGACCACAACTGTTTACGTCATAATGGCAATCCTTGTGATGATCACTGTTGGCATGCTCCTAAATTCACAACATGTATCAACATCACATTCCACACGTGTGTGTCATTAAATAATTACAAAAAAAAACACCTTCTGATGTTATTGGAGCAATTTTGTATTAAATTCTTGTGAGTCTACAACACAAAAAGTACTCATCCCTCCCACTTTAAGAAAGAAAAAAAAAACATCGCCATCTATGGTGTATTCCAAGCCACAAGAATTTATAATAAAATGAATAAACGTTGTGTGAATATGGCATATAAAACTCATAAAACTGTAGTTTAATCTTATCGTTAATTATAAAAGAGTCATTTTAGAAGAAAATTAACCAGAATTTTTTTTTGTTGTAAAAATTACTGTAGTATTGGTATTCTTTAGAAGAAATAAAAATCGTAAACTATTATGTGACACTAGTGACCTACTTTGCATCTTTGTAAAATGGAAACAAGACATTTCCCACACATTGTCGTTCAAAATAATGCCATTATTTGAAGAAAAAAACGCCGTTGCAAAAATTTCCGATAATTACATTTTTTAGTAAAATGGTAATTTTCTGGACAAAACATAATTTGTTAAAACAAAAAAAAAAATATGATACAACAATGATGTAAGCGCTTGCCCCTCCCTAAAACGGAAACAACCAAAAAAAAAAGTTTCCCAACACACTATTATGCACTAACGTCACACTGTTACAGGGCATGCCCAAACATGCAACAAGCCATTGAAACAACTCCGGCACATCTTTGATGCGACGCCCAAAGACCGACCGGACCGTGTTACACCGTTACGGAATGCCATCCACACTGGGTCTCCGACATGTACATGGACGAACCCGGCGTGTATCCGATACACAGTCCCCGTTCCAAATCCCTGCAAGAGATTCCCACCTACTTCTTGCGGCGGAAAAAGTTGGCAAACCGGGAGTCCTTGGGCATGGAGTGACGTCGCAGGATGCCGGAAGACTTCTTCTTGCCCTTGGCCTTGGTTGTGGGGGGCGACTCAGAGGCCAGTGGCGCCAGGGAGTCCAAGCGCTCTGATGAGCTGTTGTGGGAGCGGTTGCCCCCGTCCTTGTTGTTCTGTTGCTTGGACAGTTGGAGCTGTTGCTCCTCGTGGTAGGAGCGTCGCCGTCCAACTTCAAACTCATGGCCGACGAACTTTGGATTCTCCTTCTTGTCGTACTTTTCCTTGTACTTGCGTGGCTTCCAGGGTGACAGTAGCGAAAAGCTGCGCTGCACTGAGCGTGATTCGCGTCCACCTGCGGTGCTGGCGATGGACGGTGGCGACGGCGACGTGTTGGCCGAACGGTAACGATAGCCCCTTGCCGGTGGGATGTCGGCCACGGCGGTGGCGTGCAGAATGACTGACCGATTGGAAACGTGACTGGCTTCGCTATCGTTGCTCTTCAGGGAACCGGTGGCCGACGGTGGTCGTGCCGGTGACGCACTTCTCAGCAGCGCCTCCCGGTGCATGGGCGACAGGTCGGAACGGCTTCCGAAACCCTGTGGATTGAGAAATGAGGCGTTTTAGTGAGGTTCCATTAAGGGGATCTGAACTCGAGACGGTCACTAATGGGCCATTCAAAAAGGACGTCCCCCGAATTTTCTTTGAAAAATTGACCCCAGATCCCCCTCCTTCCCCATCATAGAAGTCTTGAATTTTGTTGAAAAGTAGTGTATCCAACAAATTTGTTGAAACATATACAAAGGCCCATCCTATAAATTTCCTAGCACGCCTCTCGCTACCAATTCCACGATATTTTTCCAGATTTTTCTGATTAACGGAAATTTCCTGATCCCCAAGAGAAATTCCGATATAAAAGTAGTGTCCAACACAAATTTTAAGCATAATTCCCGACTTTCCCGATATTTTAAACATTCAACATTCAAGTACATATCTTCACTGACCTTTCAAACACAATACCATCATTAGTGGACGTCCATAATGGCTCTCACCAATAGTAGCGTAGATTTCAATATATTTACAAAGGGGCCATTCAAAAATAATAATCTCGAAATTCCTACAAAACTTGACCCACCTCCTGTCCACACGGTGTCCATTTTAACCCAGACCTCCCCCCTCATAGACGTCATTAATTTTTTTTTTAAGTAGGGTGTCCAGAAAATGTATTGGAACATACAAAGGCCCATCCTATAAATTTTCAAGCACCAATTCCACGACATTTATTTCAGATTATTCTGATTAACGGAAATTTCCTGACTTCGAAGTGGAATTCCAGCATAAAATTGGTATTTAACTCTAATTTAGGCATAATTCCCAACTTTCCCGAGGTTTTAAAAATTCATGTACAATTGGGACTGAGGGGCACATTTCTTCCGGCCTCAATTTCCCCTTTCACTGACCTTTAAAACTTAACTAAACAGAAAATCTAAAAAATACCATCATTAGTGGACGTCCATAATGGCTTCCCCACCCTCCCCCTCCCCCTCCCCCTTCCCACATGCCAGCATACCCCTACCCCCCTCTTGAGGACGTCCTTTTAGAATGGCCCCAAAATCCGATTTGGCTAAACAACGTTGTACATCCCAAAAGTTACTCAGGTAATTAAGACATCTTACCTTGCTCCGGCCATTGGTCTTCTTGAAGTTGACACGCTTCTTGGAAGCAGTGGATCCCGCCGAGTGCTGCGATTCGTCCCCAGAGTGGTAGCTTCCCACGCGTGAGTTGAAGCTGGCGCTGCGTCCGACAGCTTTGCCATTGGACAGGGCGTCGCGGGACACGTCGCGGTCATTCAGCTGGATGCGAATGTCGTCGCCCTGACGTCGGCGTCGGTCAACCGTGTTGATGGCCAGACGGTGCTCGTCGTTGCGCCGGTTCTTGTTGGTCTCCAGGCGGCTCATGGTGGCCGACGTCCAACGCTGGTTGTTGTTATTGTTATGGTGGTGGTAGTTGCTGTTGGCGTCGCCACGCTCCAGGTAGCTCTGCGACCGACGCGCATCGTCCACCTCGTCGGCGCCACGGCGCTCGAACCACAGTTGGCGCCCGGTGGTCTCCGTTTGCCGCGCCTCTTGGCGATGCTGCGCATTTTCGTAAGAGATCTGCCGCTTGTTCATCTGCTTAAGCAGCGACTGCGGCGTGTTGACGGTTGCCGCAATGACCTCGTCGGCGGCGGCTCGGCGTTCCTCCTCTTCGGCTGAGCTCAGCCGGCTTCCCAGGGACATGTGGCTGTCCTGGCTACCGCCATACAGCTGTGGCTCGCTCTCGCTTGTCTCCATCTTGTCCTCGTAGTCGTCCCCGAAGGCGCCGCCATGGTGGCTGGTGTGGCGACGCCGGCTGCTGCGCTGCTCGTCGATCTCGATGTCCACCTTGCGCTCCGAGCTCTTGCGGCTCTGTTGCTGCTTGCCAACCGGGGAAGGGGTCTTGACCCGTGAGGCCCAGAAGGCCTCGTCGTCTTCACGGCGCTGACCAGAAGTCGGCGTCCGGTGACCGGAAGTCGGGGTACGAGGGCTGGGCGCGGGGCTTCCGCTCGCAGAGCGTTCTCTGCCGTATCGCAGGGCTGCCCGGTGGCGATCGGCAGAATTGTCGATCCGCTCCGGGCTCGGGGAGGGCCGTGTCGTGCGGGTTTCGCGCTTGGTCACATGCTTCTTCTCCTCCTTCCGGAACACACGGCGCTGCTCCGATGTATAACCGCCGGCCGGGACGGCCGTGTCGCCGAAGCCATTGTTGTAGAAGGCCAAGTTGTCGTCGGAGTTCCTTCAAGAAATATGAGAAAATCCAATTATTCCACTTGGTAATAATCTGCTCTCAGATGAACATTTTTAATGTTTTTAATGACCCTTATTGCATAGAAGGTAATTATTGTACCCTCCCTTAAACTTCCGAGGCATTTTTACAGACCCTTCAGGGCATACCGGTTGAAAAACACTGGTTTCCAAATCAATTTTGACGTGGTCATTAGTGTTATTAAAATAGATAATGATGTAGCTTATGATTATTTAATATAAAGAAATTCAACCAAATCAATGGTGCCTGATAAATTTGTCTAAAGCTGCATAATCCATTTCCTATTGTTCTATTTCCCACATCATATTTGCATATTTGCTAATTTTGTAAAAAAAACTAATACAGGAAATCTTAAATTGATTTGCATCTATCCACTTTGAGGATAATAAAAAAAATATGAAACACTATTATTTGAAGAAATTTTCATGTCTTCGACCAACCAGCTCATGAAATTAAATGTTCATGCCTGTAATCAACCAGCTCATGAAATTACATGTTCATGTCTGTAACCAACCAGCTCATGAAATTAAATTTTCGTGTCTATATATGAGCAACCAGTTCATGAAATTTAATTTTGACGTCTGTGACCAACCAGCTCATGGAATTAAATTTTCATGTCTGTGAACAACTAGCTCATGGAATTAAATTTTCATGTGTGACCAACTAGCTCATGAAATTAAATTTTCGTGAATGTGACCATACTGTTGGCCGACTGATGAGTTGACATGCGCCATAAAAATCAAATTGACTCAAATGATAAAAACGTACCTTTTAGTCAACCAGGTGGGAGAAGTCAGCTTATCATTGCTGTCGAACCGATGGTAGTCACCATTCTGAAACTTGTCTTCTGTGCGCCGATAGCGTCGATTCCCGAGCTCGTCGCCGCTGTCGAAGGGGTCCTCGGCGTAGCCATTGACCTCTGCGTCGGCCTTCTTCACCAACTTGCTGGACAGCAGTCCTACTCCAGAGCCACTGTCAGAGCTATTGCGTCTCCGCTGGTCAACACCAAGTGTCTTCCATCCATTCTTCTGTTCCCTGGCTTCCATCACTCTCTCCAGCAACGGCGAGTCTCGTGGGCTCCGCTCTCCGAAGTAGTATTGAGCCGCAGGTTTGGCACCGACGTTCTCCTTGCTGCTGGCCTTCCCCAGACGGTACTCAGGCTTACTTTTTTCGGCATGTTGTCTGCTCTTGCGTTCCCTCAGCAGTGAATTGTCCGTGCCGCAGAAAAACTCCTCCGACTTGTCCCTCACGTTCTCCCTGGTAGTGGTGGCGCCCTGCAGCTTGAGTGGCGTGCCATAGATGGGCGACGTCTTGCCAGCCAGCAGGTTCTTGTTGCCCTGAGACATGGACACCTCGTGAACATACTCGTGTTCCGTGTACTTCTTGGAGTTGGGTCCCACCTCGTTCTCGGACCATTTCTCCACGTTGCGGGTCTCGTAGTCGCCGCTCTTCTTCAGCGACCCGTTGGCGTCCGGCAGACGGATGAGGTGGTGGTGATGGCGTGGCGACGCCTCATCGCCCTCCGACTCCATGCCGACGCTACTGCTGCGCAGGTGGTGGCGCCCGTTGCGCTGCGCCGCCGCCGCCGCTTTGGCCACACTGGTCCGAGCCAGCTCCTCGTCCACGGCGTCGAACTTATAGTATGAGTTGTCCGTCTTCTTGCCGTTGCGTAACTGATAACTGAGGAGGAAAAACAGATAGAAATACCTTTTATAGTTCTGGAAGTTTTGTTGTGCCCACGCATGGACTTGTTGGTATACAGAGAAATAAGCTATACGCCCATGACCAAAACTTCTGTTGTGCCTTTAAATAGGTGGCTGGACAGCCTTTTTGGCAGCTGGAATGTCAAGGGAATGCCTATGACATAACTATCGCATTCCAACCCCTTAAGGATGTTTAGCCACCTAAGTTAAGATAGTTTTTTTAGACAAAATGAATTTGGTTTTCACTGCTATATTTTTCTCAAGTCCAAATCGAAATTACATTTTTTAGATTTTTATTATTTTGTTATATTTACTTTTTTTTTTTTAAATAAAGAAAATGTAAGATTAAAGTCGTTAGAATATGGAAAAAAATAATTTCCGTTTGAGGGAAAAATGTTTCAGTTATTCCATAACTCAAATGTCTTTATCACACAGGGAGCAACAAGGAAAAATACAGGATTTATAGAAACACAAGTTTGAAATATAAGGGTTATCTGCTGATGAGCGATATGAGGATTCCTGCTATGCATACACAAACTTGAGAAAATTGAAGCATAACGGAAATTTTGTTAAACTAGATATAGAAACAGGAAATTATATCATTATGCAAATTGTGTTGCAGAGCATCTGATGAGGGACTAGAGGCAAATTTGGCAAAACTGGGGGCAAATTTGTTCTGGTGTCCCTTTCCCCTTTCACTGAACTGTAAAACTCGATTAAACAGAAAATTCAAAAACTGAGAAATACCATCATTAGTGGACGTCCATAATGGCTTTATTTACATAATGGCTTTTAATAACTGGAATTTACATGTATTTCTCTACAAAATTTCATTAAAATTCATACATCCAGTGTTTTCCAATATAAAAAAAAATATTGTTGAAACTTAATGAACACCTCTCGTAGTTTGCAGAGACATACATATAATTTCAAGGCGAAATGTTTGACTATTAGAGTCGATATTACAGAATAGCTCGAAAACTTAGATGGAATATGAACTAGAAGCAGCTTATTTGGTTCGCCAATATGGCGGACCTGATTTCACTATGCATTGCAACATCCCTTACTCTAATCACAAATTTCCTTTGACTTGCAGAAAAACCCTGCTAATATCAGCGGTCCATTCTCTGGCATGGACACTAAGGGCAAATGAACTTCCAAAAGGACCATCATAGTACAATGAGTCATGATTCGGTCAATGTGTAATAAACCGCAATAGAACGAGTACTGAGTTAAACAAAACACTCAAAAAAATTGTGGAGATAGGCCCTTACCTGTCGTCAGCCTCAGTGGCGTGCAGCAAATTCCCAGTGGACTTTGAGAAGTTCTTCTTGACGTCGACGCTCCTTGGCACCTTGGTGTGGACGGTGGTCTTGTGCTTGCCGTCCGTCCTCTGTCCGTTGACGACCACTTGGGCGTAGATGAGATCTCCAGGTGACTGCAGGATGTTGTAATCGCTCTTGCTGCGCGGCCCTAGCCTGGGTGTTGCGTGGGGGCCCCCGGCCGTGTAGCTGAACGGTTCACGCCGGTTGGGGGCGTTGTCGGGCGTCACCTCCCCGAGCACGGGTGACGTGGTGGCCGGCCTGGACTCATCGTCCAGCGACGTCTGGCGGCTAGTGCCGCGTTTCTTGGCCTCCTCATTGAACTGGGCCACGATACTTCGCACCAAGTTGCGCTGCACTCGTGGTACTTGCGACGGCTGTTGGCTGGGGTGCAGACTAGGGTCCAAGTCGTAGTTGTACGCAGACGCCATCTTGGGCGGTGGGGAGTCGAGTTTTCCACGCATGGGGACTTCGGCCGTGCGCTGGTGAGGGGTGAACCAAAACTCGCCGGACTTGACGGTGGTGGTGCTGGGGGGAGCTGCCTGCACGTGGGTTACCACGTTGCCGGCATCGCGCTTGGCCGGCAAGGGCGCTACAGCCGCTGTGGCACGTGGCGGCTGTGGCTGCGGCTTCTTCTTCTTACCCGGCTTAAAGCGCTTGATCTTCAACTTACGGTCGAAGCTGACTTTCTTGGTTTTGCCGGTGGACGAGCCGTCCGACTGCTGAGATTTAAAGGATTCCGAGCGGGAGATCCCGGCGCGGTTGCGGCTAAACACGTCCAAAAGACGGCCGGGCATTGTGGTGCCCTCCGCGTTTGTAGTGTCCTCTTCCTGTTAGCATCCCGGGGTGCTGGGTTTCCAGAGGCGGGTTTCAAGACCTGGTTGTGGGGCTCTGCAATTGGAAAAAAAAATACTTTGAGACACATGCGACGAATATACGAGCGAATCCATATAGAAGAATCATATCAGAAATTGGAAATATGTGGACATGTATTGGTCATATCCGAAATTGGAAATATGTGGGCATGTATTGGTCATATCAGAAATTGGAAATATATGTGGACATCTATTGGTCATATCAGAAATTGGAAATATGTGGACATGGATGTTCATATCAGAAATTGCAAATATGTGGACATGTATGATCATATCAGAAATTGGAAATATGTGGACATGGATGTTCATATCAGAAATTGCAAATATGTGGACATGTATGATCATATCAGAAATTGGAAATATGTGGACATGTATTGGTCATATCAGAAATTGGAAATATGTGAACATACACATATGACCGATGATATGTCCATATAATATATCATCATTCGTGTCCTCTTTCTGTTATATCCATATACATTAAGTCAAATGTTGTATTCCATACTTGGACATAATGTCATATACGTATATGTATGGCAACACATGTTTTCAGACATAAATTGTATATATGAGATATAATTTTTCCCTCTGGAAAGTAACTTGAGATTGCTGAATTGCCCTTATAACGGGTTCAGCACATTCCAACATGGCCGCGTCCTTTTACTCCAAAAACAGACATTTTTGGCAGAAATGTAAAAAAAAAACATATATGGCAAAATGGGTCAATTTTCCAGGTGTTATTTTCAGGGGGACTCGATCATATTTAAAATGCTGACGCCACCAGAGGGTGCTCAGCAGGAATAAGAATATACTTTTTCCAGTGTTATACCGAATCACTTAAGAAATACAAATTGCAAAATTGTGTATATGCCAGTGGTATAAACCGTTGCCACATTTCTAATTGATAAACATGCACTGCTTACTTGTTCAATGTTGAATTTATGTTAATCACCCTTATTTCATACAAATGTTGAACAAACATTTTTCAAAGGGATAGAAATTTATGACCCCTATAACCAAATAACCAAATAACTGTAAAAGTGTAAATAACGATAAACTTCCGCATATCTACTTTTCCTTAAATCTGCTTTATCAGTTTAAAAAAAAAACCTGGTATTTTCTTAAAGTCAGTATCTTAACTGTTTTCATCATGACGTAGTAAAGATAACTGAATTTATTAAAAATGCATATTTTACGAGCTATAAAATAAGTTTATTTTGATTTATACATGTACTTGTGGTTTAAATTCAAAATTTCACAATTTGCCCTAAAAATCATCAGGAAATGTGAACCGCTAATCTAAAACGGCATCACGTGAAATATTAGCATAATATACTTCTGCATTTATCACACATTTATCACAAAGTCAATATTTCCCTTATTAGCAATGCTAACAAGTTTGTTAGTTTTTAAAAATGTTTCCATACATTATGGCAAAAACTAACAATTGTTACTGAAGGAAATAAGCCAATCCTGAAGATTGCAAAGTAAGTCTGATTACTCATTTCATACGACTACTGATTACATGTACTCTACTTGTACTATGGAGTACGTAATCAGTACACCTTCCTACTCATGAGTAGAATTTGTTCTAGTACGTATGTTATCATATATGGAGATGCAGGGACCTAAGAGTATGGGTGGACCAGAATTCTTAGCCCCTCCAATTTTTACTTAAATCTGGTGTTGTTAGATTTTAAAGACGACCATTTTTTCACGAAAATCCAAATAACATTTGACCCGAAAGACTTAGGACTAAATGTCAAATAAGAAAAAGGAAGAGAATGGTCTGTTTGTATGAAAATAATTGTTTTCACCTTCATTGGAAATTATTTAAATTTGCTGCAATGTTTTTAAGAATTAAGGGAAACGCCTAATGGTAGCTACGCTGCAGCGCAGTGCTGCACTGCAGTAAAGCGACCTACAATTACATGATTTGTGTAACAACAGATTTTACTGATATGATTTACAGAGATGTTATGCTGTATCCTCCGAGTGATATCGCACAATTTAATGGCAACACTAGCATGTATTAGTGTATAAAGGTTGATGCTTGAATTCCACAATCAAACAATATACGTAAATGCAGGTCGCTTCACTGCAGTACATCACTGTGCTGCAGCGTAGCTACCATATAGTGTTTTCCGCAGTTATTAAAAACATTGTAACAACTTTAAATAATTGCCAATGAAGACGAAAACAGTTGATTTCATACAAACAGACCATTCTCTTGCTTTTCCTAATTTGACATTTTGTTCTAAGTGATACGGGTCAAACGTTATTATTTGGATTTCCGTGAAAAAATGATCGTAGTTAAAATCTAACAACATGAGCACACACGACTTCCTATTTAACTGCATTAACAGAATTTCCATAACTATAAGATTTAAGAAAAAAAAAAATGGGTTGGCTAGGAATTCTGATCCACCCTGTATGCCCATGTTCGTATGTGTCCATACATGGGATTTTCCAAACATATATACCCATATATGGTACACAATTTTCCACTTGTGCTGCTAAAGGCTAATACGCCACTAGGAGGTGCTGAACGGATAAAAATTAAAAAATCTCAAGGGTTTCACTACTTGTTTGTCTGTTAGCAAGTAGCTGAGAACTTTGATCGACGATGATCACCTGACGCTGCATTTTGAGGCAGCAAGTCGCACTCTCTTAAAATATAATTCACGGCCAATGTCGCAATCCGTCAGAATTAGAAAAAGATTCACTACATGTTTACGCAACAAATCGGTGCGTGGGCAGCACAGTCAATATACGTGTATGACCAGTTTTGGGTGCTGGAAGGAACAAAACCGAGAACAACAACGAGCCCTTATCGAATGACTGATGCAAGAAAAACAAACAACAAAAGCTAGTCAAAGAGGAGTTATTTTTGCAACTCACGTATTTTATATCCTATTGCTTGGCGAAAGAAATCACGACACCGTAGATGAAAAAACTCATTTTTGGCCTGTTTTCAGCATTTTTCGAGCAGTTAACGAAGACCGATGTGATGCACTACTCAAAAATGTGGCACTGCATCAATGAAGGACAAACGAAACTTTACTCACTATTTCCCCGACTAGATTTTAATACAATACTCAAACCTTCGTCACATTGGCATTCTTTCATTTCAAGTTAATTTCTTCAATATTTCAAAAGCTATCTCAGCCGAACTTGTCAATAAACGTTCGGCCAAAACCGAACCTCAAAGAAGCCACTCTCGGTTGGTCTTTAGATTTAGAGCCTACGCTACATTTCTTCCAGATTTCTTCACTACAGTGATACCTCGAACAAATCGGTCTACAAACACCATTTGTAAAAAAAAATTGCTTCGCTTCACGAACGATGCTTCGGTCCACGAACACGCACGCACGTGACACAGCAACAGCAATCCAGTTCGCCCAGCTTGCGTGGGTGCAATATAGTCCCAGCAACAAGTTTTAAAATGTAGATTTACATTAATTGTAATTGATTCGGATCACGAACTTATCGTTTCATGAACAGGGTCAAGGAACGTGTTATGTCCGTGAACCGAGGTGTCACTGTATTATTGTATACAAACTGATATTGCATTCGAACAGCACTAAAGCAGTACGACAAGTTAACCTCTAAATTCTAAAATAAACTTTCAATTGTCTGTAATATCGAATTAGACAATTAAAAAACTTTCATTATAGAGAAATATTTAAATACTTTTTTGAAGGCCTATGCACATACGTATACAATTTAGTTTATGTGAATGGGGAAATGACAATATCCTTGTAGCCCAAATGCACATGGGGTGGGGCACATAATGTTGCTTTATTAATATTGACTTAAAAACGATTCATAAGTTTTTAACTGGGTCAGAGCAAACATAAAAAAGTAAAACTGACATTGGGAAAAATATAGAAATCAAAACAAATAAATGAGAAATGAGTCGAAACCGACAACCTTTTTAATGTTATTTTGGAATGTGTCATTAACTTATAATGGTATATATAAATAACAGCGAAAGCTAGATATTTTGGTATCAAAAAATGTAAATTACACACCTGGTTTCAAGAATTAGTTGGTAAAAATTATGCTGCTGATGACCACAAACTTCGTTTTAACAAATTCTTGGAAGTTACGCATGTTATATCGAATTTACATACGAGTAAAAACAGAATTTTTGTTATTTTTTTTAAAGATTGAAATCCAGTTTTGATTAATTAAGTTATATGGCAGAGAGGCCAAGTTTAATTAATGGTATAAATTTTCCAGATGACCGAGAGCTATGCAAGTTAAAATCAGAAAAAAAGGGGAGGATTATACATTCGTATTCCAAATGTTGCATTTTCACAATTGGTTTCTCATCTATATACAGGTGGACTAGACAAAGGATAACAATCATTTAGCTGTATTCGATGAAAAAACAGTTATTTTCTCAATCAACGTTTGTTTACTAGCATGTTTTTAAAGTGGGTAAGCGTCAAAAGAAACACGAAAGCAGACACCAGTTAACATTTTTTTCCTTTGATCTGGACCGCCTCTTGAGCAGTTGCCAGTAAACACCGATATGTTTGCGGAAAATCACCGAAATGTTTGCTGAAAACCACCGATATGTTTGCTGAAAAACACCGATATGTTTACTGAAAAACACCAATATGTTTGCTGAAAAACACCGATATGTTTGCTGAAAAACACCGATATGTTTGCTGAAAACATGCATTTTTTGACAAAAGCTTTATGAAACCTCTGGATGCAAAACTGGTAAGCAAACTTTTGTTCAAAACATGTTTCGGAAACCGTGCTTTTGTTTTGAGTTTATTTGTGTTTGCTTTGGTACATACTGACCTTAATAATTATAATCGAAGCCTAACATTTGATGAAACAGTAAAAAAAAAGGAGCACATTGAAATTATGGTAATTATAGAAGTTGATTTATTTGTAAGTCCAAATATTTTATGCATGAAAAACGCGTATATGTACAATAAAACCTTGTTTAATTAGTATATATTTTTGAATGGTTTTATAATTTTAAGATTAATTCTAATCATGGATTTAATTCTAGTTGAAACAGGTTAGGAATCGGTGTATGCGCTCATTCATATTTCAACCGATTTGGATACAATTTATGAAATTGGTTTTCAACTAGGATGAAATCCATTCCGTGACTGCAGCTAGCTTCAAATATAATGATTTGAAATTGACAAACAGTTCATCTAATAATATTTTCGTTGCTTTTTTTGCATGTCCATGCGTATGAATCGACTTTAGAACATTTTTTAAAACTTTTAAATATGTAAAACCTTTTGAAATTTTCAAATATTATAGGCAATGAACAAACAGCAGAACAACGGAACCTCTTTTACATGTTATGGTCTTTCATCAAAGTTCTGATGAAATTAAAAGTTTAAAAAAGAATTTTCGATTTCTGCAAAGCTTCCGACATTGATTAAATCCAAACTGCCCAACGTCATCTGCCATTAGAAAATGGTGGTAAGCGTCCTTTTTGACATTCAGCGCCACCTACTGGCCTAGCAGTGACGTAATCTGAACAAGTTTTAGGGAAGAACCCCTTGGCCTCGCCAGGTTCAACTACCTCGTGATTTTTTTTGGGGGGAGGGGGGGAAGCATGCAGTAATGGTGAATTAGTAGAGATAGGCTAAAAAGATAGGATAGAAACACATTAAAAAGCTACAGGATGAATCACGGCGCTCCTACGCAGCGGACTTTTCGCTACGGCGCTCAGGGGCACTCGACGTGCCCTAACTCGTTCGATAACGTCATCAGCACACAAACTCATTACATGATAAGGTTTTATTGGTGTTTTCCAGAACAACAAAAAACCAGCTACTTATCCGCCGTGTGGGGGCGTCTAAACACTGGGGTTGACCAGGTCAGCTGATAAAAGCCTTGTTTGGCAAATGTGCCCGACCTTCCCCAGGGGCAAACGTGGGCGATCCGTGATGACCTTTGCTGATTCTGGTGGACGGCCATCTGCAATTGTACCTGGGGTCTTGGACTTGTTGTGACAACAACGCCTCCACAAGGAGTATAAACGCGTTTCTTGGTATCACCCAACCAAACAACATTAATCTGCTCTGATAGGGGTAGCCCATCTATTTTCTATGAAATTACAAGAAGCTGTTGTTGGTAGCCAAACGGCCTTTTTCAACTCGGGGCACAACAACAAACGAAGTATCACTACTGACCAAAGTATTGGAAGAAAGGATCGATACTGACCAAAGTATCAGAAGAAATATTCTTACAGACCAAAGTATTGGAAGAAAGTACACTACATTTCTTAAGCACGAACGCTCATGCAATACAAGTCTAGATTATTTGTTATTGTTATATGATGTAATGCAATTGAAGTTGGGATTATATGATGCAGTTCCATGACCATCGATCTTGTCAATCCCAATGAAAATTCAAAACATATGATGACGTCACATGTTACAATACATTACCATTCGGTACTTCAGAGTAACTATGGGAAACCTGTCCTTCAATTCCCACTCATCTGTGGGGAAATGTTTACTTATTGTTGCTTTAATTTCGCACTCATCTATTTTTAGGTATTCACAACCACACTCAAGTACACTTCAAAATAGGGCTATAATTACCCAGAATGCACTGCGGCCACACATTGTAGTAGCACTTCTATAACCCTCCCACCGCCCAGTAGAAAAAACGTGTCATAAAATTGTAGTTTTAAAACTGCAGTTATTCAGAAAAAATGCTGTTTTTTTGCTTGTACTTTTGCACATTTCCTGTACTTTTGCACATTTCCTGTACTTTTGCACATTTCCTGTACTTTTGCACATTTCCTGTACTTTTGCACATTTCCTGTACTTTTGCACATTTCCCGTACATCTGCACATGTTCTGTACTTCTGCACAAGTTCTACACATGTTCTGTACTTCTGCACATGTTCTACACATGTTCTGTACTTCTACACATTAACTGCAATTTTTCTGGGGTGTGTGTAATGAAGCAGATTTACTACATTTAAATGGCAAAAATAATGCAGTTTTTCTACCATTCTTAATTCCAAAATATTTGCAGTTTTAAATTCTGCCATTAACTACACTTTACTGGAAAAATACTCCAGTTAATTTAAATAAAGTACAGTAGATTTTCTGCTGGGGGATGGGGTCATTCTTAGCCGAACTATAGTTTAATTTCACATCACTTCGTGCGAATTAAAACCGAATTAATGGAAATTCAACACCGAATTAAAGGAGGGTGGGACCGTCAAGATGGCCGCCTAACGATTCTTCAAAAACAATGGGACAATCCCTTCTCATGCGTGGTAAAACAACGATTAAATTCTTCCCCGTGCAACCCATTTTTTGCACCTTATGCAAACACGTCCAATTAACCTACTTTTGGCACAAACTCCCACCCCCTTCATCATCCCCAAAATGGGATTTTTCAACCGTATTTGAACTTGGGCAGAATAGTTTCCTCGAATGTCTTCCGAATTGTGACTTGCAAAATCTTTGCAGTTTTCACCATGCTGTTCAATTCACTCTACTGTGCCAATAATTGAATTCCCACAGCACCAAAAAAATCCTTTTTTAAAAAAAACAGTATTTTCCCAATCTAGAAAAAAATGTATTCATGTCGAATCGCATAAGAGGAAAATAAACTTGAAAACCGTAGGTGGCACTAATGCTGTTAGAACTAAAGTTTCATGGTTGCAAACGTCCATTGAAGAATTGAGGCATGCTTGACACAATAAAAATGCAATCTGATAAACGGAAGAACCAAGCCCTGGTTCTTTGTTCTTTTTCATTTATCTTGACAACCGATATGGGTTCAAGTTTAAAAACTGGGCATTCCGATGGAATCTTGCTTAATTCAATTTTTTTTTTCTGGTGAATCCCCACATCTGGATGACCTGTATAAAACCAGAGAAAGCTACGAATCTAGGCGTGTGAAATTGTTGACCTGCATCATGGTGAGTGGTGTTCAGTGGTCTTGGAGACGTGATCCAAAACTTACCACTCGAGAGGACCATTTGCATCGCCTCACCACGTTCAATGACACTATTCAATTCAACTCAGTACCCTACAGTCAGAAAATAAATGCCAGATGGCGAGGGGGCGGGGTCATACCCAATTTCAGGAAAATGCTCTAACATCAGTAGCGACTTAAGCTGGGTCTCCGCCAACTGAGGCGTGATGTTCCGCCTCAAAAGTTGCTAATAAAATTCAACTTACCACAAAACAGAAACAAAGGAGTATGAAAACGTGCTGTATCCACCAAAAGTGGCAAAAAACGGGAGCAAGTGATCAGGTTTATGGAGCTTCAACCAAGACTGTATGAACACGTGCGTCATTGACATCCTGTATTAACAACGATGCACGTGTAGTTTGTAGTCTAATTAATACGTTATTATAGAGTTTGAGCCAGCCAACGATAACGAGAAACAACGTTGGCTGGCTCAAACTCTCCATTGTATCTATTAATACAGGGTGTCAACGACGCACGTGTACTTAAATTTCAATAAATTAAGACGACGGCTGACGGCTGATGGCTGATGGCTGAACCGAGAGCAGGG
The DNA here is from genome assembly GCA_033995625.1 of Ophyiulus pilosus. NCBI lineage: Eukaryota > Metazoa > Arthropoda > Diplopoda > Julida > Julidae > Ophyiulus > Ophyiulus pilosus. The sequence goes on from JAUJYV010000226.1 coordinate 65,703, forward strand.
TCAGTCTTTTCCTTTGATGTAGACCGCCTCCCGAGCGATCGTCGAAATGAGGCTGGAGACATCCTTTGGGAAGCGAAAACGCGTCATATTTTCACACATACGTGTGAAGGAAATCGGGTAAGGCAACATTTGTCTCCTGGAAACACGAATGAGGATGCTGGTGGAGACCCGGCTTTAGGCCCATACCACAGTTGCTCACCAAACTGCAGCTCAAGCTTAGTCTCGTCTAAGCATTGTCTTAAGCTTAAGCTCAAGCTTGAGATGACACACACATTTGACTGTCATGAGCTCGTCTTAATTGGCAAATCTTCTGTGCAGCTGTGGTATGCATCTTGAACTTGAAGCACAGCTCGGTCTCAAGCGATTTGAGCAACTATGGTATGGGGGTTAGATATCATTGTTAGATTGAATTTCTAGTAAATCTGGACATTCGCCAGGAAGGCTATTCCATCGTCTAATCGCATACCACAAGGGCCAATAGCAAGCAATACTAAGAAGCGAAAGCTTATCTATGGGCTTGTTCAAACGTTTTAATCTTCCTGAGAATTCCCATCTCGTTTCACATATTTTGGTGCCTAATAATCATTTAAGAAGTAGGCATAATCACTCTCAACCCCTACGGAGCTTCGTGCTAAAACGGATGCTTACTATTGGTCCTTCTTTTTGCATGCGATTAGACGATGGAATCATCTTCC
>JAUJYV010000227.1:0-66300 GCA_033995625.1 Ophyiulus pilosus
TGCAATTTAACACACTAGTGTGCGCAACTGTTTTACACATTTTTTTGTGTTTTTTTGCACATTTTGAGTTTTCAGTGCATTTAGTCACTCAAAAGTGACTATTGTGTTTGTTAAGCGCGCACTGTGATTAAATAGTTGCTGTACATTTGTAGTATACAGCATGGATGACATATTTTCCTATTTACCGGCAAAAGTTTCCAAAAATTCAAAAGCGCGTTTAAATTTTTTATTTGACCGAGACTTAAGTTTTGAGTTAAATTATTTCAATTTTGAAAATTTTCGAAAGTTTTTGATTCTATAATGTTGTTTTCTGTTTGCAAAACTATAAGATCACTCAAAAGTTGAGGGTGGGGGGCCAGTGCAGCTGTTGTTGAACATTTTCGGTACAAGTCTTGTTCTTGATCTTTTCAACTCTGCCGACTGATTCTATCACCCCAAAAAATACTTGGTATTGTTGGGCAGTAGCCATTACAATTCCTGACATAACCGCTGTCACTAGGGCGATTTAGTACACAATAAAATGGTTAAGGTACTGTTACGGATGGGAGGAGCCACAGACTGAACTACCAAGATTTGATGAACGTCATGCGCGGGAAGAAATCGAACTCGTGGCAGACTGTGGTTGGTTGGTTGAAGTTTTATAGGCCTAAAGACAACTAAAGTCATAGAAAACCTAAACAAAAGGGAGATTGAGCATGCCAACGCCTTAACGTTAACCTTAACGTTAGAGGCGGGAAGGGAGGAGCTACAACTGTGAAACAACTGTGGAAAACCGCGAAAACCACATCCAGAGTAGCCGACCCTGTCGGGATTCGAACCTGGGTCTCCCGATTGCTAGACGAAGGCTAACCAGGGGATTCTTTAGCCCCGTTTGACCAAAATCCAGTTAATTATGCAAGATAAATTTAACATGCAATTTTAACCCAATATTTAACGGTTCTAGGAGAAGAGCGCGTATACTTGGCTTATAACGAAAAGTATATTTAGAAACTTATTTAATGTTTTTATTTACCATCCAGGGAAACTCATTCACTTTAGCATTTCGTCCACCCACTATTTTGTACCTCGATTTGGCAGCGATTCCGCAATATGCTAAATGGAGATTAAAAAAGGACTGTTCGCATTTCGTTTAATGAAATAATGTTTCGCTCAATGTAAAACCGGTGAAAAAAATCGCCGATTACACATATCGAAATCCATGCATAAGGCACAGTATAGGTACATTCACGTACAAACAATTTTGGCGGCGGGAATGCCGTAGGAATGTTATATAAAAAGTACATCCACATCTCGCTTTACGGCCTATAGATACGTTCCGGAAAAGTTGGTCGTAAAGCGAAAAGCCTTATAACGAATCAATTATTTTGATACAGACTATTTCCCTAATAGTCCAGCATTTTTTTTTTGGCCGTATAACGAGACATTGTGGGCCGTAAATCGAAAAAGTTCCATAATTAAAAAGGGCTGTTATAGCGAGGTATAGGTGTATGCTGTATGCCCTTCCTATTCCATCCCTTTGACGTTAAGGATATACATATACAAGCCTTAAAAAAGCAGTTTTCATACTATTTAAAAGTTATTGACAGAACGAATGACTTACAGCAGCTAAGTAAACTGATCGTCGATTTGCATAGCGAATTTTTGACATTCTCAACGACCACATTCTTGATCCCGATCTCCGATTTAATCTGTTAGGAGCCGTTAATGAAACTTGGGATTTACAAAAAACGTACTAATGTTGTTTTTGTTTTTAAGAAAATAGTAGTACTCACGTACCTTTGGTGAAATGATTGAGGCCACGGAAACGAAGGCGCATAATAGGACGGTAATTCCCCTCATTGTTGATTCCGCAAATTTTGACAATTATGATTATTGCTTTGGTCTTTAGGAACTATAATAGCAAACCAACAGTCCTCCCTCGGTGCAGACACTTTCTTCAATGGCGGAAGCGCTCTGCCGACCAAGCGCACTTGCACTTGACACCAAGGAGGAATCTCGTGGTGACTCTACCTCCTTTTGACGACGTCAAATACGTAAGTGGCCACTGCCCACAATTTTATCCAATGAACGTTCTGTCCATTTTATGACACTTAATGACATCACAAACCAGATGTCTGGTTTGCGCCAAAATATGAACATTTTGGTGCCTACCATTGTATATTTATGTATTTATTGTGACTTTATTTTCGAACTTTTCTTATTAATCTGTAATCAATAATTGAGGATTACCTTAAAAATGGGGGTGGTGGTAGTTTTGCACTATGGAAAATGACATGAAAGTTTTAAAAGGAATCGTTTATTTATTATCAGAATGCTGAATATACCTAGCATAATTCCATGGCGTTTTTATGTTGCATACAGTACATGTATATGTAGTTGTGTAATCAAATCACAGTTTCTATCGTACTGTAGAGTGCCATTTAATGGCACTAAACCAATTTTCAAATCTCGCCTAATAAGCGAAATTAGAATTTTTACAGTAGACGATCAAGGTCAACCAAGTAAAAAAAGCTAACTTTTCTGCCGCAATATTTATTTTTATGAAATTCACAGCTTGTTTACCCAGGATCCTGAAACAACAATCAAACGTCGTAATGATAAACGCAGCTCCTAATCCCTATCTCAAGAGTATGGGATAAGTGCCTATAAAGTGACTAATAAGTTGATTCTACATATAGTATAAATATTGCATATGTACATTTTATATAACTGTTATGATAAAAAACTCCACTTGTTAAATATTTTGGTATCTGGATCTTAACCCAAGAGGACAAAAGCCTGAAGTGTAATATATATATAGGTTTGAGGAGGTTATAAAGATAGGTTAGATTAGAGAGGAGTAGCATGATTTTTTCCGGAAGCCAAATATATTTTCACACTTTGCATACGTACAAAGTTATTTGTTTGTTTTGTTGATTTTTAACGTTGGCCTACTTCTGCCACACGAGGGCTAAAGACCAACTCCGAGAGAAGAGCCTTCATCACATACTACCTCTAAATTTTCCCCTACAAGGAGTCTTTAACTTGCAACAATCTACACGAGACCTCGGTTTAAACTCTTATCCGACCTCGACCAGGGAGCGAACCCCCGCACATTAGGACCGATAGACGAGCACGTACAAAGTTATGAATCACGACCAGTCTCCTACGCTCTTGAGTCGAACTGGTGGTTAGCACCGCGCCTCCAAATAACATTTCCTCTATATTGTTGTTCATCTCTGGCGTCACTAGATGAATGTCTCATATGGTTGTATGTTTAAGTATTAGGGAGTTTGAGCCAACCAACGTCTTTATACCGACCTTAACTGTAATGGCGGGAAAGGAGTAGCATAACCTTGAACTACCCAATGAACTAACATAACGCCACGAGTGCGAATGTGTGGTTCTTCCTTTCCCGCCCTTACATTTATAAGGTCAGTATAAAGACGTTGGCTGACTCAATCTCCCTATTCACTAGCCCCCATACCACAGTTGCACAAATCGCATGAGTTTGAGACTGAGCTGCGTCTCAAGTCCCAGATGCATACCACAAATGCACAGAAAATTTATCAACACGAGCTCAAGACAGTCAAATGTGAGACCCAATTCAACCGTGGCACGGTGGCATCTGGTGCCGGTCTAAGGCCCATGCCACAGTTGCTCACAACTGCAGCTCATGCAAGCTCTGCCTCTTCTAAGCTGCATCATCTTAAGCTAAAGCTTGAGATGACACCCTGCTACAGTTGGGTCTCACATTTGGCTGTCTTGAGCTCGTCTTGGTAATTTTTGTGTGCAGCTGTGGTATGAATCTGGGACTTGAGATGCAGCTCGATTTCAAGCTCATACATGAGATTTGAGCAACTGTGGTATGGGGGCTAACCTCCCAGCATGTACTTTAAATCTGAACAATTCAGTCGTGATTAGTACATTCAGCTGCAGCGCTACTAAAGCCACTTGAAATGATTTAACAGCGATGGAACCATAATAATTAACTCAAATGTATATTTAAAAACAGGATTTTTATTTTTACAGTTAAATATCAAAGTAATCCGCACAGTAGTTAAAAATCGAATTAAATAACAGCAGTTGATAGGTTATAAATACTTTAAAATCGTGGGGAAAAAAACAAAACAGCAACTTTAAGGTCACATAAACAATTCGTAAGTAACAATCGTGGGGTACTCAGTGGTACTTTCTAGATAATCCAGGGGTTATATCTACGAGTGTAGCCGTGGAATCATCGCCGGTGGATTCAGAATCCAAGTTTTGGGAGGGATCGCTCGCACGGAACTTCACTTGGTAGTTTTTCGGATTAGAATTAATCTGGTAAAAAACGAAGGCACATATTAGAACTTTCTTCCTTTCGATAACAAGTAAACTAAATTCCTTACATCTACAGAAGCATCGCCTTCAAACACTGGATTAGAGTAGCTTCTGTAACTTTCGTCTGGATTCTCGTAGGGTATACAAGTGGGTTGGTTACCATAATCTTCATCTAAAGGCTCTCCATTTTCACCGAATAATGGGTTAATGAATGGAATGGGTGCAAAGGCACCTCGTAACTTATCCTTGCTGAAAATGAGAACAAAATTGTGTTATTGCGAAGGTTTGACCGAAACAAGTCCGTTTTGAGCATCATTTTCTGATTATGCTTGGCCCTGTAGCGATTATTGTCAAAAGTTGAGAACTTGAGGCTTCTCCGATTCTAAAGTAGATTGACATTTACTGGACCAAGGACCAAATTTAGGCCAATGTTTTATTTGTTTTACTGTGAAAATCCTACCTGGGCCATACTGGACCAAACCGCCTGTAGTATAGCATAATGGCAGCTCCAGCAGCCAACACGAAGATCATTCCAACGACCACTCCGGCCACCCAACCTCGGTTTTCACCTTGGTTTTCAATGCCTTCTACGTCTGATACGATCCTGACCCTGGTTTCACATCTTTCACCCGTCCATGCACCTTGGCAGACGCACATTCGATGGTGGTGCCTTATGAAGCAAGAGCCTCCATTGAAGCACCGATTGGCATCGCACTTCTCCAGTTTGAATCCTGTGCGAGGGTTCTTAGGAACTGCTAAAGATTTTTAAGAACCAAACTATCAGACACTTTAACAATTGAGACAGAGCGGTTGTTTGAAGAACAAGTCTTGCTAGTTATTTTAAACTTCAGAAGATAGGTTTCTTCAGTTGTACACGCTTTCAATTTAGTGATTTCAAAATCAGAATTCTTGAATGAAGCTACTGGGAAGGGAAATTTAGATAAAAATCAAATTTAATTTTTGTATGTGTAAAATAACACCGTAAGAGAATAATCTTTTGATCAATCATGCGAGTAACTTCGGGTATGTTCAAAAATAACTTTTGTAGTTTACTGGCAAACTTACCAGGCACGCAGGTAGTATTTGCTGTACTGTTGAATTCCATTCCCGAGGGACAGAGGCAGGAATATCCTCTGGGAATTTTGACACAAATGTGGCTGCACTCGTTAGCTCGGCTGGTGCAAGGAGTGGAGTCATCAGGCTGTTGCATGGGATGATATACTGCCATGGATGTAACCTTAATTACGTTCTCCAAGATAACCACACGGTCCTCGCAAGTGAATTTGTCACAGCGAATAATTGCGTTCTTTCCCCAGTCAGCCCAGTACAGAAGATCCTCGAACATGGCAAGTACCATGGGGTAGGCCACATCTTTGCGGGTGATGGTGCGCCTGTACATTTTGTATAGATACATATTTTAGACTTCGTAATCATTTTCAAAGAAAGATATGCCACTTTCTCAACAATGTCGTACCTGTTATGGCCATTCAACTCCATCGTTTCGATGACTTGCAAGTGGACGTCCACCCAAACGATGGCATCGTGTAAGTAGTCTAAAGTGAGTCCGCTTGGCCAGATCATTTTCTCTGAAGCTAAGACCGATTTGTGACGACCATTAGCAAAAACTTGTTCTATGGTTCCGTCGTCCACAGAAGCGCTGGAACTCCATGTGCTCCAGTAGATTTTTCTAGGGTTGAGGAATGTTTCAATGCAATAGTTACAATAGCTTCAGAACTCTTGAAATTGGAATGTTTAGGCAATTTTTTTTTATATCAGAAATTGGGAAAGTGAGATTTAGGCACTATGCGACTCGAATTGTATCAGAAATTCTCACCCAGTTCTGGCGTCTACTACGATATCCCGGACATTACGTTGGCCGATATAAAGAATGTTAGCACAGTTTACACCGTCCAAAGTGCACACCATAAGGTAACCCTTTGCGTCCCAAAAGATTAGCAGCCTGGAAACCCAGTCCACCGCCATGGCGGTTGGATTCTCCAGGTCATTAATGACGACTGTTGTGGATGAATTAGTTGAAGATGGAGAATACTTTGAAATTGAACCCTGGAAGTGACATGTGCATTCATTCGCATTAGTAATTACCCCTTCAACACAAACTATCTAACCAAATGCGTAAATTCCAAAAAGGCCAACACTATATTGAAATCGTATTCAATCAATCAATCCATTATATTACATTAAAAAACTTAAATTTGCAAGTTAATTTTTAAAAATACGAGAATGCAGTAATGAACAATTTAAGTCTTAATTTGAGTGAAACAAAGTCTGAGAAAAGTTTTGCCAGTTTCATAAACTGCATTCTTGGTAATTGAAACTTGGATATTGCTGAATTCAATCTATTAACTGAAGTGGCAACTTTTGTGGTGTGAATTACCTTTACGTAATCTATCCAATAGGTATCTCCCAGTTTAGAGTCAAAATCAACGTCCCTTATGTCAAAATCGTTATTGTGAGCAATCACTTCAATGTTATTGGCTCCCAGCGTGTAAGCAAGTAACTTGCTTCGGAAGGCCAGCAGTAACTTTGGAGCAGCCCCTAAATAAAGTTTTTCAACTTATTTAGCTCTAATGCGAATCTTCTACAAAATTAAATATATCATACCTTCAGCTTTGCAGGATCTGTGATCAGATCTCAACGTGTATCCTGTGGCGCACGTGCAGACAAACGTGCCAGGGACGTTGTGGCATTGCTGGCTGCAGGTTCCTAGTTTCTCGCATTCGTCAATATCTGTAACAATGGACAGATTAATTAAGAAAACCAAGTTTCGCTGATAATTAGTTTAGTTGCAAACTTGCCATAGCATCTCTTGTCTTCATTGGACAACAAAAATCCAGTGCGGCATCTGCAAAGAGGACCTGTCGGAGTTGGGAGGCACAACTCCAGACATCCTCCATTGTCAACGGCACAAGCAGTTGCTGCAAGAGTTAACATTAAGATTACATTTTTTAGCTAAGCACATCTGATTTCTAAATTATGAGCTGTAATCTCGAAGGAAAGTTGAGTTTATGCTCACAGCAGAAAGGCCCTTCGTCTGAACCGTCACTACAGTTGGTTCTGTGATTGCAAAGATCTGTCATCCTAATGCATTCCCCACTGTTGCACTGGTATTCCTCTTGGTTGCAAGTCTGTCTGTATTTTGGTGTTGCTGTCAATGGAATTTTTTAATCATTAAGCAGAGATTCATTAAGCAAATTCTAATCTTGACATTGTGCCAGTTTCGATTGAATTTTCTGCAAAATTTGCAGGTTAAAGAAAAAGAAAAGAATTTCTATACAAGAGCTTTCTATACCTTTAATGTATGGTAGTTTCTCTTTGGACTCTTCTACTACCTTCTCTTTTCTGTACTCGTCAACTTGCATGCTCTGATCATCAAATACTTCTTGCAGCACCGGAGACGTGGACGTCTCTACGTTACGATGACACTGCCGCAAGGTTTCATCCGAATTGTCCCCACAGTCATTTTCACCATCACAAAGCCACTCTTGTGAAATGCAAGACTTCTTTTCTGGACATTGAAACTCATTGGCTTGGCAACCGAAATCTATATTAAGATTTCAAAATTTAGTATTAGTTTAAGCAATAAAAAACTTTGAAAAGAAAGAAGTCAGAAAGTACCTTTTTTGCAAGATTCTTCATCGTCTCCCAAAGGACAATCCTTAACACCATCACAACGAGTCTTCTCCAGAATGCAACGATTGGATGACGCACATTTGTACATGTTGCTTGGACATTCTACTGGTATGTCTGCAAAGAGCATTTCTTGCAGAACGCTGATGTTGAAACAAGAAACCTCACTTCAAGAGTTCATACTTACTGCAGTGAAGCTCATCGGAACCATCTCCACAATCGTCGTCTGTGTCACAAGCCAGGTCATTGTCGATGCAACGTCCATTAGTGCAACTGAACTGAGTTTTTGTATCGCATTTCTTCATCTTGACATCTGGGGAATATGAGAAAAATTAGCATCTTCAGTTTCCGATTTGTGCGTTTTTATTCTTGAGAAGTGAACTTGCCGCATTCTGAAAATTCGTCGGTTCCATCCCTGCAGTCAGCCTCTCCATCGCACATCCAACTTTCTGGAATACAATGCGCAGATTTACACTGGAAGTAGTTAGATGGACAAGTTGTCTGTGGGCAGTAGAGTTCGTCAGACTTGTCATGACAGTCGGCCTCTCCATCACACTTCCAGTTGTCGAAGATGCACTCGCCGTTATCACAAGTGAAGTGGTTGATTGGGCAGCTGTCGTTTTCTGAAGTTGAAATTAAGTTTCGTCAGAGGATTTTCAGTAACGGCAGTTGTCTTTTTGTTTGAAGAACATGTCATGACAACTTACTGCAGTTTATTTCATCTGACTCATCCCCACATTGTGGTTTGTGGTCGCACTGCCAGCTCGCTGGGATGCAAGCGCCATCATCGCATTGGAACTGCTTGTTGGTGCAAGTTGGTCCTGAAGTTTTCAGAGAATGTTAGTTATAGAAACGTTTGCAGATTTAGATTCGTTAGTCAACAGGCTTAACTTACGGCAGTTTTGCTCGTCAGCACCATCATCGCAATCTTTATTTCCGTCACAGGTGAAGACCAGAGGAATGCACTTTTTGTCGCCGCAAGTGAATTCAAGGGAGTTGCATTCAAGTTCCGCTAAAGTAGTTAAGAAACAGTAAAATATGTGTTAGGAGATTTTTATGTTGCTGATATTGCCAGATCATCTTTGGATTTGCAAAAGCTCACTTTGACAGGAGAACTTGTCACTCCCCAATGCCATCCCAGTTGGACAGACACAGATGTGGCCCATTTGGTTTGGCAAACAAAGATGAGAACAGCGGCCGTTGTTCAAACCACAGCCAACATCGCCTAAAAATAATTGAAAATTTGTTTATGTTCAAGGAACAACAAAATAAGATTAAATTTAATAATTTGTCGCAAAAGTGGTCATTCTCTTGACATGACCACGTGTTTAATCGGAACTGCCGGTTGTTTTACTCTTTACATTTATAATGAAAATTTATTTAAATTCCGAAGGAATCTAAATACAAGATTTCGTATAAAACGAAATATACGAGAACTGAATTAAATTCCTAAGGAAGACATCAAATGTTAAAGGAAAAACTTGCCTTTAGGATAAGATTGAAGAACGGCCAAAATTTTGACAGTCCTTGCCACATGTTCATCAATATGGGGATGCAAATTCACAGACTCCATTGAAATACTGCTGTCATTGAACTTGTAGAGGAGGACTTCACGAGCAACGTCGATCCAGTGGACAGTATTATAGGCCACTGCCACAGATTTTGGCAACCCTTTGTAGTCTTTTAACACTTTCCTTAAGCCAATTGAGGAAGAATAAGTTTCATGTTTATATCTGGTAATACACTGGTAATATGTATGGAAGTGGCGTTTACCTTTGTTTTCCATCAAGGGACACCCACTCTATCTTGCCTATGCTCTCATCAGCCCAGTACAGGCGCTCCTTTGAAAAGTCAATGGTCAGCGACACCGGAGCCATGACGTCAAAGTCAATGAATACGTGCCTCTCAGAACCGTCCATGTCCATCTTTTCGATACGAGGACGGTTGCCTTTTGTGGCCACAAACATGAAACTAGCCCAAATCGAGGAGAAAAGTTAAAATTGAAAAGCATTTGAGAAAATCGGGCTTTATCCAAATGGTTCATTTTATACCCTTTGGTTGGATCAAGAGCCAATGCAGATGGACGGTCTAAACGACGATCAACGATGATCATTCGGCTGCTGCCATCATAACGGCATACCTCTAAGGTACCCCGATACGAATCAATCCAATAGATGTTACCACTGATCCAGTCCACTGCAATTCCTTCCACGGAATTCAGATGGTTGCTCACCAGTATTCTACACGAAGTAAAAATTAGTTATTAGGAAAAAATCAAAACAGCTGACAGAAGCCAGTCATCTTCACGAGAATAACCATTCCAGAATGAAATGGCACTTTGGCATGGTTATGATGTCCTAATGTGCTAATCATGATCAGACTGCTCTGAGCAGTCCATTAGTTTTGGGTAATTAATTCAGCTTTGGAAAACCATTCCCTACTGAATTTCTTAAAGAAACTGACAATCTACAATTACTTTAAATTAAGAACTTGTAATAATTTCCCCTCTTATATTCAGCACCACTTTGAGTAAAATTTCAAGCACTGTACAGAACATGATTGGATTGAAAGTTCTTACTTCCGTGTTTCAGTATCGACATTGAGTGCTACAATTTCGCTGCTTCCAATATCGCTGTAAACGATTGTGCGGTTGAGGGGGCTGTACGACATGGCGCCAACTAAGAGCTTGGCTTTGGATCCCAATGGTTGCAGGACATTGCGCCCAATCTCAGCTTCTAAAAATTCATAGATTGTGTCCTCTAGTGAGACAAAAAGCCTGGCCTCCTTATTGTTCAGACAGAACTTTCCATTGGGTGCAAGTTGATCACCCAGTTGACAAGCGCAGGTGTATCGCCCAGCAGGGGCCAGCAAGCAGAGTTGCTCGCAACCGCTATCCCAGCACGGGTTGTTGGACTTTGCCTGCAGAATTGGATGGTAGAGATGCACCCCCATGGGAGTGTTGTCTGGCTCCTCTTTGATTAGAACTTTGTGGTCACCCGCCGTCCACTTGTTGCACGACTCCAAAGTGTGACGCACCCAGTCCGTCCAATAGAAAGTGTCTTCGAAGAGTGCCAACGAAAAGGGATGAAGCATTGTGTCTGAAAAGGCAAGTCTGCGGTCCGAACCATCCAGTGCCACGGATTCCACGCGTCGAAGCTTGCCGTCGATCCAGTACAATCTCTGGGTGATGTGGTCGATGGCAAGACCATTGGGCCAACCCAGGTCCTTATTCACCAGGGGCACTCGTTGGCTGCCATCCATTCCAGCACGTTCAATGGCTGCACTGATACTCCAATCTGTCCAGAACATCAGCCTATACGCAATGGTTAAAAAGAAAAAATGTATCATGACATTTTTTAATTCGCTTTAGGAAAGAGTTAATTTCTGAAAATTGGTGTAAAAAAACAATTTATGCTGTCGGGAAATCTGTTAATCGGAAAAGTTCTATAGAAGAACAACTTATTTCAAATTTTCTAAAAGAATTTCAGACTAGACAAAAATCGTGGTAAACAGTCGTGCTAGGGGTCCTTGAATAGTTAAGGAACGAGTCTTGAAATTTCTAAATTTTGTTAAAGAAATCTCCTGAACAGTAAGACTTGTAAGATATACATCTTACAAGTCGGGAATTGGAGATTTGTTGAGTAGTCTGGTTAGTTTTTAATTTCTGAAAATATTAAACATGCAGAAAAGCGAAAGATTCAACTCTGCTCAGATTACCCCTGTGTCGGCTCCAGGACGAGAGCTCGTGGTTGCTTAACTCCATCCATTAGCACATGGCAGAAGCGTCCGTCTTCTTTGCATACACAAATTCTCATGAATCCTGAGTCAGTGAGGTAGAGGTTGCGCCCTATCCAGTCAATGGCGATGTCCTCCACAACGTTGATTCCTGCCAAAAAAAAAAAATTTAAGTAAATTGAATTATTAAGCGAAGTTGTGCAGTTTGCACTGCTTCTACAGCGAATCAATTGGGCCATAATTTGGTATTATTTTATCACCAGCAGCGACGAGGATTTGGATGTCCGTGCCATCCAACTTGCTGCTCTTGATTGCTTCAGACCCCTGCGCAATCTCAGTCCAGTAAAGCCTGTCCTCCTGACTGTCGTAGTCCACCCCCACGGCATGGTTAAGTTCGTGATGAATGGAGTAAGCCAACCCGGAATGGAGCTTGATTACGTGTAATTCTTGGGTGGCAGAGTAGATCAAGATTGGCTCTGGAGCTGGACATAAATGATTTCAAGTAAACCATTAGCAAAATGGACGTCAAAGAAGTTCACAGAGTGCACTAGCATTGCTCACCTTCCACTCTACAAGAGTGCTGATCATCTTCGAGCCTGTACCCAGACTGACAAGAGCAGGAGAAGCCACCAGGTCTGTTCTCACAGATGTGGCTGCAAGAACCAAGGATCTTGCACTCGTCTATGTCTGCGTGAAAAGAAGAAACGATAGGTTCAAGTTACAAGGAATGTTTATTTCTACGCCAAAATTACACTAGAATCTATACGATCTTTTAACATAGCGTCCTCAGACGAAAGGCCCTGTACCGGTGCAAGTCTTGTTGTGCATCAGCGTGTAGCCGGACGGACAGTAACAGACAGCGCTAGATGGAGTCTGGAAACAAGTGTGGCTGCATCCAGCCAGATTGCACGTGTGGGTATCTAGTTAGAAGAGAACATGGTTTAGATTTTCCAAAAAGTGGCAATGACCATCAAGCAGTTTTTAGCTGTTTATCAAAGAACTCCAAAGTCGATATGGATCACAAGACAGACTCACCGCACTGTCCTCCTTCATCGCTGCCGTCGGCACAGTTCTTGATGCCGTTGCACACCAACTCCTTGTCCAAACAGAGCGTCCAGTCGGAGCACCAAAACTGCAAATTGGCTTCCGAGCAGGAGACGTTCTTGGGGCCGGCACAACCCTGTTCGTCAGACCCGTCGTCGCAGTCGATGGAACCGTCGCAGTGCCAACGGGAAGGAATGCACTCTGCGTGGGCACTCTTGCAGGTGAAGCCGTTACACGGCACTAGGGGATAATAAAGAGAGAATAAAGCTCATAAAACTAATTTGCATATTTGTGGTGCATGCTTTAGAACTAAGCCACGGAGTCAGCCATGCAAAATTACCTTTCCTAGTGCATCCGGGCGCCTCATCAGAACCGTCAGTGCAATCGGAGTTCCCATCGCAAACCCACTCCATGGCGATACACTTGCTGTTGTCGTGACAGCGGAATTCGTTCCGAGCGCAGGCTGCGGCGCTGGGCTTGCAATTGATCTCGTCGGAGCGGTCACCACAGTCGTTGGCGCCGTCGCAGCGCCAGCGCATCACGATGCAGTTTCCATTGGTACAGTGAAACCAGCCATCGGGACACTCGATCGCTACACATGTCCAAAGTTAATGTTAGAAGATTAATCAAACGCCCGAGTTTCTAAAACTATTTTATATGGGTACATTTACGTAGGTGAATAAGGAGCTTTAGAATGTTGGAATGTTACAAGAATGCCGTATGCATATTATGGCATTCCAGCCGCCTAAGGTCAACTAGACGCCCATTGTAAGGTACCCAATGCAAATTCTCACAAGAAATTTCATTGATATGAACTTCGAAGCGTTAAGTTTAAAAACGTGTTTTTGCCAAAGTGTTGGTTGCTTTCGATTGCCGAATTTACAATTATCGAGTTTCACATATCAAACTAGAAGTTTGACTACCAAGAATTATCAACTGCAGTACGCAATTCCATCTCGTCAGCCAATCAAAGTTTGGCAAAATTGTCATAACAGGTCAAATCCAACGATATGTGAAATAAATTAATCGACCCAGTTCTGGTTCAAGTTTTAATAGTTTAATGGTCGACTGTTGTCATCGCTGCTTTTAACTCGCTTATTTTCAGCGATGCATTACGAGGTTATCATTTGTTTTAACCCATATCACCGATTTGATATTTCAAGTTACAAATGAAACTTAGCAAATTGCTGCTTGCTGAAATACGTGAAAAATTAATTTTGTCATAAACAAGGATGTTCTAGTTCAGAAACTTAGGTACATAAATAGGTAAATCAGGCGCAAAATCGACAATCTTAAAGCCGAATTTTTGTCCTTGAAAACTGAAGAAAAATACTACAAATTATAGGTAATACTTGCCACAGTCATGTTCATCACTAGCATCTTTGCAATCCTCGATATCGTCGCAGACCATGGTGCTGTTTACACATCCTCCAGAGGCACATTCGAACATCGAAATTGGACATTTTTCACCTAAATTAAGAAATTATTTCAGTTGACCCCATCTTGATAAATAAACTTTGGATGTTAAATGGTTTCTTGAACCGCTTACCAAGCAAAAAACTGCAGCGATTAAAAAGCACACACAGAATAATTAGTAATTTAAACGATGAACGGTTAGTATTTGGCGAAGATGTGCCAAAAGCCATAATATGGGATAAATGTATATTTTCTTTTTTACAAAGTTAATGATAGGAATTATTCACAAAAACCCTGTTCAAGTTTCCTGCAATCTTGTGAGCTTGAGCCCGAGCACGTCCCTTTATGGACTCCGATCATCCTTGTTATTGAGCCTGGCGGTGATGTCATTCACTTGTTTTATTTCAGGAATTTAACCTTTATAGTCAATCACCTACTAAAAACCAAATCAAGTCCACCCTAGGTCATTTCATACACATTCTTTTAAAAAACGTGATAATTTGATGCAATCTGTCCTGGAATGTGTTTTGCATATCAACTTTAATCGTTTAAGGGTCATTTACACACATCTGTTACGTGCCTATTCCGTCTCCTTTCAGTGTCTAAACTAATAGTTTCAACAAAATTATATGAGATTTTTTCATAGAATTCTATTGAAGCATTTACACCCGACTAACGTTGTCGTTCGTTTTATAATTAAGGTCCAATTTACACACAATAGACAGTTTGAGCATGCTAACGTCTATATACATACCTTAACTTTAATGGCGGGAAGGGAGGAGCCACGCATTGAACTGTCAAAATGAACTAACTGAACGTAATGCGTGCGCATGCGTGGTTCTTCACTTCCCGCAGCTAACGTTAAAATAAGTATAAAGACGTTAACTATTATCCCCAGTCAGTGTAAAAATTGGTGAAAAACTAAAGGTCCTATGCCGGACGTGTGTAGATGCTTCAAGAGAATTTGATTCATTGTCCGTGAAGAAAAATATCGTTCCCTTGGCCGCCTATTAGAGAGTTTGAGCCATCCAACGATAACGAAACGATAACGTTAACGAAAAACAGCGCGGGAAGTCCAGAATGTCATTGGAATGCCATGCTTCGCATAGGGTAGTCCTTGACATTCCAGTCCGTCAGCGCTGTTTCTCGTTATCGTTACCGTTTCGTTAACGTTAGATGGCTCAAACTCTCTATTGTCTTCCCCAAACAATTCTAGTGAAGCATTTACACACGCTTTTTTTCCACCAGTTTTGACACTGAACGGGAAAGGAACGTACTCGTAACTGATGTGTATAAATGGATCCTTTAATGTATCCTACAACTAAACATTTACAAGTTCTGTAGTTTGTACAAACCTTCAAATTGTTTCGTTACTAAGATGATTAAGTAACTACATATTGAATTCTCCATTTATGTTGTCTTTTTTCTATATCTGCTTGTTTATCTATTACTTTTTTATTCTTAAAAACTTTTGAAATTTGTGCAGCACTTTCAAATAATTTGAATTTTCCCGCGGTTTTTACCAGCCGTATCAACAGCTGCATGATTGCTCATTGATAAAAGCGTCATTGCGTAACTGGGTTTTTTGTGCATTAACTCCTGAGGGCGCAGCAGTCGTATTTGCACCTGATTTGCACTGAAAAGGGTTCGCAAACAAAATGGTTGATTATGCGATTGTTTCGGTTTGTCTTCGAAGGCAGATATCCTATTTGCAACTTATGATTTAGTCGTAATTTCCTAAGGTGAGTTTATATATGTTGATTATGCGCTTTATCGCCTTTATTCCGTAAAATATATTCTTGGTCTAGTTTCCTTGCTTTATCATTAGTTTAACCTTGCCAATGACATAAACAGCTGAACGTCATAGGCCTAAAATCGATTTCGTTTTCACCTTCTCTAATTCCTTTTTTAAAATATTACATGCGGATTTTGTGCTCTGTCACTTATTTTTTTAGTGCGTATATGGTTTCGCAATGTCATATAATAGTGAGTTTTCATCTCCAAATGTTTTCTGTAGGATATTTGCTGTTAGGGTTGCGGAAGTTATTAATGTGCAATACGTTCCAAAATGTCTAATATTTCATTCTCTGTTAAATATTATCCCATAAATCTATTCTGGATACCTTTTCAGCGATTAATCAGGCAGGTGCCCTGTTTTTTTTAAGTGAAATATATTGTACTTGTGCGCTATTAACATAGATTGTCTTGAATTCACTGGTATTATGACTCATAACAGCGTCGAACACTTGTTCAGGCCACTATACTGCGTTTTGTTTCCTGAATTAAATGGCAACTAGTTTTATTCTAAAATGCATTTAATTAACGTGAAGTGCTTACATCACAGGTACACCCAATGCAAGTCGGTCAAAATATGACGTCACTAGCATTACTAGTTATGACAGTGCGTGTACTTTGATGATTTAGGACGTCACTCCTTGTCTGAGTGGCATATCCTTGTAACCCTTTAGGAGTTTTTAGAAAGAAGTTGGAAGATGAGCATATATTAATATGTAGTTTTAAAGAAAACGAGACAACTCTTGTTACGCACAGTTATTTTGTTTGAAAAAGTTGGTAACAGCAAACGAAGTGCTTAGTTGCTCTAATGGTTTGTGACATAGATTTAGATGACACATTTTTCACAATAATTGATATACTTTAGCACCTTTATGTAAGCCTTTCAGTTTCCTCAGAGGAAAATGTGTGATTGACTCTAGTTGCTTTTCAGGATGCTAGATAAAGAATTTACTAGTAGTAATCGCTACTGCAAATAAAAATGTGAAATCTTTGCAAATATTAGTCATCAACGTTGTTTGTATTTAAAAAAAAATTATGTTATTGTTGGTAAAGGTATATAACACTTCCACTTCTTGGCTAGTTTGCCTTTTAATATTTGAGTTAAAATGGGTGATATTTGTTATCTGATAATTGTTCAGATTAATACCAATCGAGCATTTTTATCTTCCAAATGCAGTTTTGTTTTTAAATTTTATTTTGTATTTTGCAATTGATAATAGTATGCAGCAATTCAAACTACAACCAATTTCTTTTTATCTACCATTAATATCAAATTCTTTTCACTACTGTTTTCTTTTGTTTGATTATGAAGAGGATTTAGTCAAAGCGCACAACCAAACAGTTTCACAATCTATGAGAAAAGCTTATCTCGCGTGATCCATTTCTCGCCTGTTCTTGGTTTGGGGCATATCAGTATCAAATCAGTTTCAGGATCATTGTTACTTCCTGAAGTTTAATCCAACTTGATTTGAAATCACGAGTTTCACACCTCAGTATGAGCCATGTTTTTAATCTCCACTGTTCTTTTATCTCTAATCATCCTTTTTATATCAGTTAAATGTGCCGTCGTGATAGAGCTTATTATCCTAGTGCAATTTTAATTTCTATTGTGCCACTAACATCATTTGCAAAAACAAGTAATCCTATGACCAATTAAGTGAATAGCAATAGACGCGGGTTTTCTATGCTGGCAATGTTAACATTCAATCCTGGATTTGTCACAGAGCTCGCTTCAAAGTAAGTCACCATCTAATTTTCGTCTTTCTTCTAGTTTTACAGGGGGGACTCCATCAATTTCTGGGAAGGTCGAGAGCGAATAGAGCTTTCTCCTTCGTACATTTGTCGCAGATAGCTTTCTGCAGGAATCCTTAACCCTGGACCCTCCTCATTCGAGCAATCAATGTATTCTCTCGAAAAGATGGTCGATTTCGTTGGATCTTCCCCGTTGAGTCTTTTTATGCCTGCATACATACAACGGAGACTCCTATCTTTTGGCATCATGAGCATTTACAACGGTTCGTGTCCCACTAACTGTTCTGGACATGGCGAGTGTAACAAGGGTATCTGCGTCTGTGAGGTAAGACCGGCGTCCCAGTGGTTTTTAATGTATTATTTTGTGCATTTGGCACTTGTGATTATGTCTTAAGCTTTGAAATATTTTCGTTTAGGTGCAATTCGATGGGGATAACTGCATGGAGCCAAATGTCCCATATTTTGTGGCATTTGCTACTATCTTCTATGCAATTGCAGCAGTTTCCGTCATTCAGCTGGTAAGAGACAACATGGTTCTATAAGCCGTTTCTGTCATAAATCTTAAAGCTTGAGTAACAATATTGCAACTGTAATGCCACAATTTATAAATCAAAGTATTAATTGGTTTTGCACAACAATAACAAATACAAACAAATAGAGCAAAGCGTTTTCCAGTATTCAAATGTAGGCATTCATATGTGTGAAGTTATAGTGCTCAGGGTGTCCGCTCATCTGGAAAGTCGGAAATGTACTTGAACATTGATTGTGGTAGGGTTTCCTTGAAAATTTTAGAGATGAGCCTTTTACTCCAGAAAATGTACTGGACACCTTGATGCAGTTCATTTTGTTGTTGTTGATTTTATCTAACATTATGGAAGAGAGATTGATTCAAACCCACTTATCCATTCTATTGTTCCCGTGAAAAGTTATAACAATTGCGGAAATAATTTCCTCAATTATTTACTCCTGTTTACTCAATTAATTACAACTGTTTTATATGTTTTATTTTGCTACAGATTTTGTGCATCCGCTCTGAATTCATAAAAATGAAAAACCCGTGCATCATGACTTCGTTGAGAGTGACCACTCAAAAGGCCATTTATTTGGTTGTCTGTTTGGCGTCTATCATCAGGGGAGTCTACTTTTCATACCAGGTGAGAATAATTTTTGATCAGGTTTTCTTGATTTGACTTTTTTAATTGATCTTGGATTAATTCAATCTATATGCTGAAGATATTATAATTGTGACTCCAATTTCGAAAACTGGAAAATTGCAAATTTTACAAATGTACTTGCCAAATCAAACAGAATATTTCTTTCATGGAGAAACATCACTCACAGATGCCTAATTTTTTATTTTGGGCGTTTTTAAAAATGTAGATCTTCCTAAAATATGTTAAAAACAAGAAATATTAATAAACTTCTCACACATTTCTTTCTTGTGATATGATCCTCCGAAATATGTCTTAAGTTTATTGAATGTGAAATAAGTTTCAGAAGGATCCGTGCCTTATTACTCGTTTAAAGTGATCATTCAAAATAGTTAAATGCAAACCTCTTGATCCAGTTTGTCAGAAAGTCAGCTGAGTACAGAACACACTCTATGCCATTTGCCTAACATCTCAGTGTCACATTTACTATACATATTTTCGATGTGCTAATAGTAGTAGTTCGTTGTCAGCATTCTTTGTTATTGCTACATTAATTATTCATTTAGAAGCGTTATTGTTCATGATGATACAAAGGTCGTATTTATGATTATCGATTTCATAATAATGTATTGTTTATATTTGAAATTTGCATGCATTCCACCTTGACACGACTATTTAAAAATAGATACTTGAGGATATGCTCAGGGCAACAACAAGTTGCTTTTCTATTTTATGGCACTAATTACTAGCTTATCTTATCCTTTCTATTCTTAACTGATCCTAGTGATACCCTTTTTGAATTGTCATGTCTGTGCATTCTGTTAAATAAGTTTCCATTATCTTTCGGTTCACCTCAATAAGTGTTGGTAGTTATTTGGGTCTGCCTAACTTTAACAAGTAAATTTTATATATATGCTTCTTTCTTCCTATTAAATTATATTTATACTTCTATTTTCCCAGGTGTCAGGTCGTATGGGTCGTTAAATAAATACAAATAAATAAGCAATAAACAAATAAGAAAACGAAGATGCATCATATGATTTGAAAGTGATTACTGTTGATGCTTTGCAGAGTGCAAAATGCGAATTGTGACAAATTAATGTTTCATATAGTTTGTCAACCACCAAAAAGCTACAACTGCAATACAAGGCCTTATACAATACTTACATAACCTGCTTTAACAACTTTCATCTTTATTAAACCTACTTTGGATTTCACACAAAATCTGGAAATCCAGGGCAGAAATTGACATTTTTCCCATTTATTTTGTTTTCTCGCAATATGTATTTCAAGAGGTATCTTTTGTAATCGAAATTACCCTATCAATCACGATCAGTAAAATATGACTTGAATGGCTTTATTTTTTTCAGGGTAAAGAGACTCCCAATTGGGCCAACAGTCTTCTGAGTGCTTATTACCCGATTCTCCTGACTGGATCATCTTTAATTGTTTGCTTTTGGGCAGAAGTGAGTGCACGTTCTCATTTATTTGTTGTGCAGTTTTGCATATTTAATTTAATTTGTGGTGCACCGTGTTGTCAACATCTGATTTAATTGTCACTGATGTAGGTTTTTCATTTGGCCGACATCCGTTTGGACAAGCAACGGTTTCTGGGCAAATCTTTTATTGGATTTATTGGTTTCAACGTTATTGCATATTCTCTGCTTTTTGCTGAATTCCTCTTGACTTGGTTTACCGACGAAGCTAAAGTGAATAGGGTGAGTCAACATTTTTTGGTTCATTTAATACAGCATTGCAAACATAGACGTTCCTCGCCCCATTGTGCTTAATTATCCAAAGTTCTTTGTACTGTACAATCGTCGTTTTGAGCAATTCACGTACATTTTGATATCGTTCTGTGTTGCTGAGCAAATTTTAGACAATCTGTTGAAAGTCAAAGCGCTAGCAAATGATTTAAGCGCATTTACATGTACTATCATTGATGTTATCAATTTGCGGATGCTGCGGTAACACACTTTATCAAAATTTGTGCTCGATGAACTGGTGACATGTTTATCAACATTTAAAAAATGACTTTACATTTTGTTTTCTGCACTTAACTTGAGGATAAGCTCAGGGCAGTAACAAGTTGCTTTAATATTTGATGGCATGCACTGCTAATCTTGTTGCTTTCAGATTTGCTCATGGTTGTTTATCTTTTATCCAAACAGAACCAGCTCACCAATATGTTCTACGGCTGCTATGCAATTCTTTTGTTCATCGTGGTGATTTTCTTTCTATTTTACGGTGTAGAAGTTTATTTCAAAGTAAGTTTGAGCCCTTATCCTGTGAAATCTTTGCTAATCAAGCAGGTGATAGGAGTATTGGTGTCCTCTATTAAAACTTCTCCATTTTAATTGTTCTACGAAAAGCGATTTTATGAATTGGTGACACCATTGGATCGTCACCTGCATGAAATCGGTTTTTCGGACACGTGTTGCAACATCACACAAGCTATTGTGAGAGCAAATCGATATGTGACAGCGTTTTGCAATTCGCATTTCAGTGTCTGTATTTCAAATGCAGTGCAAACCTCATACGATTTGTTTGCAGTCAAGGCCTGAAAGTTGATTTGGCACGTTTATTTATTCTCATTGATTTAGCGCTTTATATGGATACTATTGTTGGGAATTTATTTTAATAATTTACATGTTTAAAGTGTGAGGTAGTCTGGGATCACCTGTGTAAGTGGTAAACATGTTTTGTTAAATGGTGACCTCCTTCCAAATCAAACATCAATTTTTTCTACCCCCCGCCTTCTAATGGTTTCAACATTTTTCAAAATGCACATAAATAATGGAATCACGAATCTGAATTATTTCATATACTGTACTTGAAATTTAATACAATAGATGACATTGTTTTTAAGCAGTTAAAACAATGCTAACGATTTCCCCTGCATTGAAATTGATACTTTTATTATGCACATGTTGTGTGGTGGCACTGAGATAGATGTACCAACGTAAACACCATTAATGATTTTTGCAGCTGATGCCAGATTTGTCAAACAAAACCATCTTTCACTTTTTGGATTTTAGGAGAATTTAGAAATTGTTAGGAAAATCTTTTGGATACCCCAAGTAAGAATGATTCAACATATAGGAATAACAACAAGCTAAAAGTGAAGAAATATTTTGATTTGTTAGTTTCACAGTTTTCATTGTATGGGCTAATATTTGCAGACATGAACCCTAAAATATGTACATGTTTATTTTTGTGTGGTTTATAATTGGTGTTGTCTATTGCATTTTACCAGATCCGTGGAGGCTTTGCCCGTGGGACCCCAAGAAGCACAGATAATGCCCAACTACATCAGTCTAGATTTGGGCTGATTTTTCAAGCCATCATGCTGCTGATTACCATTGGCTTCCTATTTTCTGAAATGTGTGGACAGTTTTGGAAAGACAAGTAAGTCGGGTCTGATGCATTGAATATGGCTAATTTTTGCATTGTATTTCAACAATTTTCTCTCATCCTAACTAAATTTCATTATCTATAGGGTCGCTGTCTTAGGACGAAACTATCACGACGTCCTGTTTCGAGTGGTGGAAATGGGTGTTGCGTTGTGGTTTCCATGCGTTTTGTGGAATTGCATAAGGTAAGCTGCTATTTATTTGTAATGCTGTTAAACGTTAATAATAATGGTATTCAGTATTTATTGCCTATGTTAATTGTGGTATTGAGAAAAAATACAGCAACTCTACATGCAAGGTATAACTGAAACATGTTATGTTTATTTCGTTCTGCTAAAAAAAATATCCTACTTAGTTGGTTACTTACACACTTACTCGGGAAAGTTACATTTTTCAAAAACGTCATGCGGTTTGCAGTAAGCTGCTTTTGAAGCTGTTGTTGCAAGTATTTAGCGGAACCCCTAAAGATCTTGAAAGGACATGTGCAATACTAGTTTTAAAATAAACTGTGTAGTAACAACTAAAAATCGATATGCAATGTTTCATTAGTATGAATGTACACTATTCTGATAAATTTGTACAAGTTGCATGGTCATTAGTATATGTCACAAAGTATATATTATTGCCAGCATAATTGTCATAATGTGTATGCTATTGACACAGAAACATCAGAAATTGCTATTTCCAATTTCAAAAACAAATCAAGTGAATTGAATTTTTTCCATCCTTTAACATCCTCCAACATTTAAATTTGCATTGGAATTTTAAATTAGTTATCTATATCATTGTAACTTTATTGCGAACTGTTTAGCACCACGAAAAATCAGTCAAGATATGTGACCCGGCATGGTTACTAACCTAGTTCCCCGTAATGTCAGGCAGATGGCGTCATCACTATGTCACCTTTAGTGCTGCTTTGCAATAATATGTGAAGTATACATTTAAAATTTAGCATGTGAAAACAATTCGAAGCAATCCATATTAACTATGATAGTTACAGTGTGAATTAATACTCTTTATCTATATTTAATTTGACATTATGGACCTGTGCATTTTTATTAGTATGTGGAAGGAGAAAATGACAATGTTAATGGATGATGGCGAGTTAATTGCATGTTGCAAAATGAGTAGGGAGCCCAAATCACAATTGCTAGCAAAATATGTAATAATTTTGGGTCGGGGGCCTCAATTCAGGTGAGAAAGTGAAGGAGGAGAAATGAGTTGGCGGTTTCTTTTCATGTACAAATATTGTGCTCGGGCAATAACCCATTTAAATTCAATAAAACTCGTTTTTGGTACTTGCTCATATTAGTTCATCAACGAGTCATACCGGACTGAATTCCTTCCCAACAAACAACGCTCCCGTTGCCATTAACGATTAAGTCTGTCATAAAGCAGGTCAAATTAAAACCGTGGCAAGCATTGTGTGGGATATGAGTTTTTGGGAGAATAAATTTGAATATTTTCTGTCTTCCCACGGGTTTATTTAGATTTCTTCTTGATGTGGGTACATTATTGTTGGTTTTGAAAACCTGCAATGAAACGCAATTAATAGACGACAGCAATCGTTTAAATCACTTTTATAGAGACGCGCAGTCTATTTGCTATTAAAGAGACGGATGTCAATGTTCCTGCTTTTCTTATAAGTTGGAAGTTGGATGTATTATTTAAACTATCATTCAGTTTTTCTGCTACGATACTCAATATACAATTGACAAATCTCATGAAAAATGTTGGGTTTTAAAAGTACAGTAATTCTTATTTTTTTTGTTGTTGTTGTAAATTCCTGGAACATATTCTTGTTTCGTCCCTACTACATGCCTCATTGGCTGGGCTATTTTGTTTTGATTCTAAAAGTAGAGCGATGTTAATGTTGCATCTATCCCGAGTTGTCACTTATTTCGTTTTTCTCCTTCACAGTCCTGAACAACTGTGGATCCTGAATCCCCGCAAAATCTTCAAGAGGCTCGATTTGGATCGGAGCCAGACACCTCCACCTGAGGCAGAGGCCCTGTTCGAGGAGCAGAGATGCCAGATTCAACCAAAGACGTTATGCGCCCCATTGCACGAACAGTTACAGAGAGGTAGGACCTGATTTTGATATTTTAGATTAGTTCAGGTTTTGTTTTCCAACACTTGAAGTTGAGCGAAACATAAAGCTTAGCGTCCTTAATTTCTACTATCAAATTCTAAAAACTATGGCGACTTCGGACTAATATGAGCACGGGTACTCGCAGGTGGCGCTTTTGAATTCAGTTTCTCTTAAGCTCACATAGTTGATAGAAAATGCAGTTCTCTCTCCATTTTTGGGAAGACTCCACTGCATAACTCAAAATGTATAAACAATGACATTGTGAGAAAACTCAAATGTGCAGCATTCGTCACCGGATGTATTTATTATTAGATGTTTAGGTTTAAATAATTTTGAGGAATTTGGGTTGTATGAATAAAACCGAACAAAACCTTGAATTTTGCTTACTGCCAAGGTTGGAGAGCAAGCCCATGCTCCGTTTCATGCATGAACATGAATCTGGTTTTATTGCAAAGGTGATATTCAGAATTTTATTGGAAGAAAATGGTTCTGTTGGTTAACCATTTTTTTACGTTGAGGTGCATTTTGTTTCTATTTTGGGTCCCTTCGACACATTCAACAAAAAACTAGTTCGACAATTGAGTCCTTGCAAAATCCCACCACGATCTATGATACCTATTTTTATCGATTTCATTCGGCAATACATTGTTCATAGCTAGCTGTCTAATGCTGAATTTATTTTAACCAGTTTATCAACTGTCTAGTATTTTAGAATACTTTGTATGCTACCAACACCATTCGCCATTGCGTCAGTGACGTTTGCTGCCAAATGTTCTGTTAACATGAAGATTTATAATTTGGCATACAGGGAAATGTGATGGCTAAAAAGAGACAAATACCAAACTTTTTGTAAACAAATCATGATTTCTGCTTCTGCGTGAAATTATTCATTGATGCGCAAGTGCATGTCAAGGTTTCCATGAATTTTTCATACGAGGTTTTCCTTCAGGCAGTTTTATTTTCGCAAACATTTGCAATTCCAATTTACTCACCGGTGGGACCTCCATCGCATTTACATCTGGCATTTTCGATTTTGGGAATGATGTAGACCACATGCAACGGTTAAAATTGTGAACATAATCTCTGAAATGAATGTTATTTTTGAACACGTCTATAGGCACAACGTAAATTAATTTTACAGAACAAAAATTTATCGTTCATTTATTATTTAGTTATGGATAAATATGGAGATTGCTGGAAAACGAAACATGTCCAAAATTTCAAATGTTTCACGTTTGGAATTTTCATTTAGTATCAAATTTATTTAATATTTGGTATAAATTAATGATAAAAGTAAAAAAAAAATGATTGCACCTTCAGGGCACGTGCAGACAAGACAATTACGAGTTGGCAAAACAAAAATCGCAATGGTGTGTAACTTTTATCAGAAGCTACTTCCGAATTGTTAATCCTGTCATGTGTAGGCATTATAACACAATATTTAATGTTTTTGCTATGGAAATTGCTAAGCGTTCGTTGGTCTAATGTTTTATGTACGATCCGTTATGGCAATAACCTTCATGGGGCTCAAGGGGTTCGCCAAGGTCCGCTGCAGGAGTGCTAATCTTATCTCTGCAAAAACGAGATTCCCCAGTGCAAATTACACCACAATGCAATTCATTCCTTGGTACTTGTGGAGTTGTTTTTATTATTTATCTTCTTGGTATTGTTTTTGTTTGTTTGTACTCCCGAACATTCAAGTCAAGGGCAAGTTGCCCAACCCCCTTTTAATAAGCATAAGGCACGATCAAATCTGCCTGCTTTGAATTTTCCTGGGGATGTAATCCCCTAAACCACATAAACCCAGTGTTTATGTTACCTTAAATTCTAGAGGATACTATAAGGCAAAAAAATATTTACTCATTTTAGCAATGTGGTAAAAAATCGTTACATATGATACATATGCACCCAATGTTTTTTAACATTGTTTTGCTATACGACTCTGTAATTTAATTTTGATTATTGCATTTTATATAGTAGTTTAAAAATTCAAGAAGTCGTTTTTTAAAAGCGCAGTGTTCTAATAGTCCTGTTATCTGATAAATTTGTTCTGAAAGAAATAAACCAAGATCTTTACATTGTTACTCTACATACTGTCAGCTTTCTCATGTAAAAAACCATGACAGCTAGGTGAAATTTTTAGAAAAATCTGTCACTGGAGCTGAATTTTAACAACCTTTCCTGCAATTTCATTAGAACTTAGAAAATGGTAAAGATTTGGAACACTGTAAGCGTAATCTTTTGAACATTTAGGCTACAAATGATAACTTTCTAATATTGTATTTAGTAGCACTAATTTTAACGTGAAAGCCATTTATTGATTTTCTTGGAAACCCTTACTAGCAACTTCTGAAATCTTCTGGGATGTTCTGAAAACGCTAAAGAACATTATTTAAAATTGCCACTCTAATACTCGTAATACGAAAACTCTCAACTTCTTGTTTCTTTTCGTGTTCCATAATGCTAAGCACATACTGAGGCGCACAGCGACGCTGCACTCTCACTGCTATAAGTGAGAAGAGCAAAGAGTTTAGGGAAGTTTGTTTTCTTTGCTCTCATCGATGTTAAATAAAATTCCTCTCTGGGATACAATATTTTGGTACTTTTATGGAAAATAAAAATTACTATAACGACAATAATTCAGTGGCGTAGGTTAGGACCTTTAAGTCATGTTTCCACGAGAGAGAACATTCTGGCGAGATACTCTCGAGAGCTACTCTCACTAATGGACACACTTCATCACGAGAGTTAATCTCAAATGTACCTTTCAGTCACGTCTCCACGAGAGAAAATTCTGGCAGTTCTGGAAGTCTGCTCTCTCCCCCCTCCCTCTATCATCGACTTCTGCTTGGCTCTCAGCTTTCCTCACTGTTCTGCTCACAGTCTCAGTATGTCCTTAGCCTTATGAATTATTTCTTTATTGCATATTTTTATTTTGAAATAAATGGGGAAATACCTAAACTGGTAACATTTTGCCACTTTAAATACGAACGGTAACTAATTTTGCATTTCAGCGATAAATCATTTGTATGTAATTGTTATTTAGAAAAAAATGGAGACTCTAAATTTGTAATATTGTAGAGATAGGGTTTATCACCCTCTTAATACGAATTAATTGTTTTCAATATATATCAGATTTACGCAAGCGTTTTCTGGTGAAAATATTGCAGTGCTAAACTGTCCATCATGTAATTGTTGTTGTTTTGATCGGCAGCCGTTTGATACTATATTAATTACAACAACGATTTTTGGAACTATTCCATCGAGATTAATCCGGTTTTGATCGAGGTTTCTTCCCAATCATCCAAATCGTTATCTGCACCGCCTCATCGCCGATTATAGCTTAATTGTTTATTGGGCTATTGAGATGGCAGTGTGATGTTTATTGGGATGTTGTGGAAAATAACTACCTGTTATTGCAAAGATATGAGATGATGGCTCCCCCTTGCAGCCTCCTCGACATTCGACGGCGGTACCGTTCTCACTTAGTATATGTACCTCCTCGATCGTCTCACCTGCATGCTCATTCATTCATTGGACGTCTATGGTGCGAGACAAGAAAGTGAAACTAGCCGATGACCTGCTGAATTTTAACTATTGACTCAATGTGCTTGGAAGTAGCTGTTGTGTGTCCGATGGTGACCAGGACTAGTTATCGTGCCTCTTGACCCTTGACCCGCTATGAAATTGTGGTGGGACACCCGACTGAAGCCCAAGAGGTTTTCCGTCAGCTGGAGTCCCAATAAGATTCAACCGGTTGTCAGTGGACCATTGGAAGTTTATATAATCAGCAATGGTAAGCCACTTTTGCTGATGGATAAGATGTTGCTATTGCCTTACAAAGCTAAGCGGTCAAATTGTAGCCTGATGTTCTTCATCTGTATTATTGGAATGGGATATGCAGAGATTCGCCAATTTTCCGCATCGGAATTGGGGAAACTTGTTCAAGGAGCTTAGGATACTTGGAAAAGTTTCCTAAAACGTTTCTCTAGTTGGTTTGTTGAATGAAAATTCACATATTTTTAAGGTATTTGCGGAATATATTTTGCACGGCACAGAAACAGTGTCATTCTCGTGAAACATGCAGCAAGTTTGTATTTTCGCGTTTTAGCCATAATTTTCCTGTTTTTATAAATCTGTTTTCCTTGTTTTTCATCGTAAAGTCTTATTTCGCTGGGTATACAATGAAAGCAGAGGAAACAAATAAAATACCTTGAACTAATCTTGGAAAACAAATTTGTCACCAATTTCTCTATATATTTTTCGTCTACCATTTTCGTGTTTCTTTGCCTTAGTGCTTCGGTCCTAATTTGATAAAAATGAACGATTTATTTTTAACCCGTGAAAAATTTCTCAATTTATCTTTATCGTCACTTTAATTTGTTGATGATTTGAGTCGTGATGTTTTTGTTTTGGTGGCTTGAAGGATACTGATAATTGAGTAGGATCTAAAGTTCTGCAATATTGAAGGATTTACAAATATACTTTTTTAATTAATGTAAAATATTATTTTCGCAAGGAGTGGTTTACAAAACTTAACCATTGAAGGTATAGTTTCTAAAATTCGCTATAATTCTGCTCAAGGCTGATGGTGATTTGCAAAATTAGGTAACTTTATAATAGTAGTGGCTTGGGTGATGCCTTCCCTCGTTGTATTTCATTCGCCTCTACTGAATAGGATATTAGATGCTTCAGCATTTTTATGCGAGGCCAGATTCAGTCGGCTTGGGTTGCATTTCTATCTCTTCGGTTGCGTTTCTGTTGTTGTTCACCTGGCATTTTGTTCTCCCTTTGTTTTCGCACCTCAATTCCAAATATATGCCCCTTGACGTACAATTTTAATTGGGGGAAACCAGCATCGTTCTGCCTGATGTACACGGGGGAGTCGTTGACTTCTCAACATCGAGAAGTTGAATTCGTTAGCGCTTGGATGATGAGTGTTTAGCCCAAAAGGGGGGCTTCCAACGAGGTTACGTAAACTTTGAAGCTAGGTTTCTTCAACTTAATTTATGCCGTCTATCGGCAACTGTCGCGATTTTCAAATATGAACGTACCTACTTTGAGGGACTGTACCAGTTACAACTGCTGCCCGGAGAACCAACTGCATCAGCTTCTTTAGTCACTTTATTTTTCAGTTGGGAAATAATTTTGAATTCTTTTTTTATCATTTGTAGTCCTTCACCTCAGTTGCATATTTAAAAAGTGCACTTTTTTAAAAATTTAGAACGATTCACTTCTTGATATTCTTAATTTAGTCCCTTCAGATGATAAAATTTCACTTTATCATATTTTACCATTTTCTCAGCTTATCCTGGTCTAGATGAAACGTTACACGTTTTTAAGTCGTACGTCATTGAATATCTTTAGCATAGTCAGCTAATAAATAGTTTGCTTAATTATTTCATTATGGAAATCCTTGTTTATACACATCGAAGTAAACAACAAGAAAAGTAATGTTAACAGCTAGTGTTTTGGCAAAAGCGATTTTCAAAAATACTTTTCTTGAACAACATCATATTCTCTTTAACAGTAAGCCTCTTTTTACCTTACAACATGTGGAATTCTCAAGACCACGTTTATCACCCGCTGATCATTTTAGATCAATGGTTCTTATCAGATGTACTTTTAAGTGTTTACCACGACTGTTTTCACATTTCAGCATGCTTTCTGCTTTAATCACTATCTTTATTTTGGTCGAAAACTGTTCAATTTTGGATTCGTAATTTTTCGATGTATTTACTCTGAAGGCTTGTTGACTTATATCCATAGATATATCAGCATCTGAAGAAAGGCTCTCAGATTGTTGGATTTGCTATGATGCGGAACGCGAAGATGCTGGCGCCCTCATTCGACCTTGCCTGTGCAAGGGTGATGTTGGAGCAGTGCATCACGAATGCCTCAAGAAATGGCTGGTGGAGGTAAGTTGGGGAAGACGTCTTTAAAAACAATTGTCTTAGATTTATAATATCTTTGCTGTTAATGCTGACTTTATCGGATTTTTTTCTTCCAGTCCTCGGGCTCACCGGATAACTTGATGTGTAAAGTTTGCAAGCAACAGGTTGGTTGAAAAACTTCAAAAATATCGCATAAATACACGCTCAGTTGAAACCTGTACTCCCATAGCTGTTCCTTTTTTACTGGATAGATTCGACTTTTAAACGTTAATTAATAATTTTTTTCTCACCAAACATATACATTAAAAAATATGTAGAACAATTTAGATTTTGTGATTCAATTCAGTTCAACTCAGTTGATTAAATCCTGTCCTTATTGAAATCTGCTTTGGGTCCATTGGACATTGTTAGAAATAGACACTCGCTAGACTGCAAAATATCTCATCTTCCAAAATGCTCGCATTTTCCTTTTGCAATATCCTCTAGTATGATACCAGTAACATACTTCTACTCATTTGATTGTTGCTGGACTAAACGCTTATTTTGTTCACAGTATTTATTAGAACGAGGATCAGCTTTTCTCCCAAGGGGCTTCACGCTCGGGAGTTGGATGTATACCATGGCTTTCGTTGCGTGTATGTGCGGGTCAGCAGTAGGAGCGTGGGTCGTCATTCAAATGTACGAAGAGCCAGGAATCCGAATGCTAGCAGCCGGTATCTGCGTTCTCATATTTTACGTCTGTCTCAAGTAAGTTGCCTGATGCCAACATAGCTGCTGTGGTAGAAATTATCAACATTCATATGGTTTTAGCAAGTGGATATTCTGTGTTCAAAAATATTGAACAAAAACATTTGTTTACATCAAGGGATACAAATGGGTTGCTATATTTATAACAGCTCACAATCAGTGTGAACCGAGTGTTTCTCAAAAGCTTTAATTTCTGGATTAAGATACTCTTAAGTTCAAAGTGGGAGAGTTTGAATATGGAGCATGAACTTAAAAAGTTAAGCTTATTAAAATATCAGACATTGGAGAATTGTTGGTAATTTTTATCATTGCACGATAGGGCTTCAAAACCCTTTAAAATGACTGTTACCAGTTTGATCGGGAAATGATGTTCATGGCCAATTTAATCCATTTTGTAGGTTCCTCGGATTCAGCGCCGTGAAAGCATATCAGCGCTCCAAGGTGTCAGCCGTCAAGATATTGGGCCGTCGCATCAGCCAAGTTGGCCAGGCGAAGGATCCGATGTTGGACAACTCCACGTCCAAGGGGCTGATCAAAGTGAACGTCATCACATCTGGGTTGTCATCACTCGAGGAAACGCCATTGTGATTCGACTGCACCAGATTTCCCATAATATTTGACATGGAAAAATTGCTAAGCGACCTCCAACTTGCAACCTTTCTTTTTTTCGAAAAATCATTGTGGTACTATATATACGCGTATGGAAACATCGTATTCAGTTTTTCGATTGCAACCTGGTGAATGCAGCCGCCCTCTGCGCGTTTGTTTTTTAAAACTTCCATTTCAAATCGATATTTCTCTCTTCCGAGTCAGCCAAAGAAACCCAGAAGAAATTCAAGGACCTCATCCAGTATTTTTGTCTGAAGCATCAAGTGTGACCGTCGTGCGATTGTAAATATTTTCTAGCTGCATAAGGACGCTTTTATTACTCATCATTCTGCATCTGACTTGTCTGCAGTCCTCTCCACCAATATTTCCCCAAAGCTAGTTTTTCCTGGTTTTTAGTTCTCAGGTTTACCAGCTGGCTTCTTTTATAACAGTCTCTTATTGTTTTTTTTTCTGCAATGCTTTCCTCGTACTTTTTTTTTTTTTTTTTTTTTTTTATCAGATGTAGACCTACCTTGGATTGTATGTTTTATGTCCGAGGTCGATTTTTTAAAAAAAAAAATGCCAAAATCCGTGCAGAATTTCCTCTAATATGTCCCATAAAGTACTTTTTATTTTTAGGCATATACATATCCAGTCGCTCAATTGCATCTTAAGGCTGGTTTCAACATACTTTGGTTAGATTGCTCAGGGAGCTAAGCCGTTAAAAACAAGAAGCACTGTAAATTATTTTGTAAAATTTTTGAAAACAAGACAAAAAGGCGGTCCTTTTTTGTGCTATCCCGTTCTAGCCATAAGTACCCATAACTGGTCTATCTCGAGAAATTTAAAACTTATTCATGAAAATGAAAGTAGTTTGTCTGGCAAATTGCACAGTATATTCATTCAAGCGTCTCATGAGTTGTAAAATTTGTAATTGAATTTGCATTATATCTAATATATTGTACAAGTTTATGAAAAAGTAAGAAAACTTTCTTTAAAGTAGAAGGCGCTATGTGCATAATTCTATCATTTTAACTTACTCAATACCTTTGTTCGTTTGCGTATGTGTTGAAATTATGAGAAGCATATTAAACGTTGTTGCATAACAATGCTTTAAAATTTGACATTGCAGATACAGGATTACCTGTTTAACTGTCCCTTAATAACATCCCATACTTAGCGCACACAGTGTTGTAACTGTGATCGATACTCTGAATTTAAATTTGAGAGTAGATTCCCATTGTACATTGCCCCGTAAATAGCTGCCATTGTGTAAATATATGAACCGTTTTAGGTAGCAGCTCCCCTAGTCAAAACTTTTTTTTTGTCATAATACCACCCGTTTTTGGCTTGTGCCCGTGAAAATATTGTTTTTCAAGAATTTACTGTTGTATTATCTGTGGTGAACATGGATAGCATTGCGCCTCATCATTTCAAATATGGGTTGGTAGCGATGTGCTTTGTAGGAATTAGTTAGTTTTCCTATTCCAATATGTATGATAACTTCTCTGCTTGGAATTCTAGAAAGTTGTGTCTTTTTCATGTTTTTTTGGAAAAGATGCTGAACTTTATAACTAACGACTGGTCAGAATTATACATGTGAACAAAGGTCTGTCCAGTGCATGGGAAAACTGCTGAAGCCATGCCATGTTTGCACGTTTTATTTCATCTGTTGACAAGTGTCGTTGCCGGGGAAGCGTTATTATACTACAAGCTTTGCTCTTTTAAGTTGTTTTTATTTTGTATCTTATTTTTTTTGTTTGTTTTTTGTTTTTTCATTAAGAGGAAATCATAATATAAGCTAACCAAGCGTTGTTGGTCTATAACTTAGTTTTGAATATTTGCAATAATATGCAATGTGTTAAAGCATCTCTCATAATATACTTTAATTAATCTGCTATCTTTTAGGGGAATTGCTTCTGTTTTTAAAAGTGAATACGAGAAAACTAATGTTTTGGATCTTTCTAAAACTTATCTGTATTAGTGGTTTTTACCAAACTAGAAATGCAGATAAATTGCATTTAAAAACATTTTCCATTTACCAAATTATAGAAGATTGGTGCTTTCTTTACCACATTAATTATAAATAGTATTTTTGGAAACGATTCGATCATTTAGAATGATCCATTCATTGCTTTTGACCCATATACAGTATATATGATGTCTGTAAAACTTGCTCTTTTCAGGTGATGTGCATCCTTTATCCTGATAAAGGAAATTTTAGAAAGTAATTTAGAAACAAGTTGTATAAATGGTAAATGACTATTATTATTGTACATAAGTTTTTCTTCTCTTTTTCTGATTGAATCAAGCTTAATTTCACCCTGGTGTCGTAGTTTGTTTCTTTATTTTAGATTAGAATTTTTCAAAGCAGGTTAAACGATACTCAGATTGGCATTTATCACGGGCTTTAGATATTTTTTCACTGAGTAAAACCATTCTAAATCGTCGTTTACATTAATTTGCGTTTGGTGCAGTAACCAATGTTATGCATATATGAATATTTTTGTGCACCACTGTAGTTTGCAGTATGCTTTTCGAATGACCCTCGCTGCATTCTATTTTCAAAATGGCCGGCCAGCAGCTACGCGTGATTCTTGAATTCAGGTAAATTGTTCGTATTTTTGCGTTTAAATGTGGATACTTTATATTTAAATAGTGCGTTTATCATCATTAGTATCTTCTAAATAGTTTCCTTAACCCAGTAATCGCAGTCACTATTAGAGGGGCGTAGAATATATCGTTTACTACCGGCACATGGCCCATCTAAATGTCATTGTGTATTCTTTATTTTCAGTGGTGGAGCAGAATTGCTATTTGATAATGTCAAAGAACACGAAATTAGCTTGCCCGTTATGTCTGATTGCAAATGTAAGTAATTGCAGCGTTATTCTATAATAATGTAGCAGGAGTTATATTTTAACTTTACCACGTTGTTTTACATTTACTTGTCATGCGTTTCTTTTTTTGATCGGAAGATGGCGCTACTAGCGTGATATTGAGAGTTTACTATTTGAATACTAGTTGACAGAAATAAACGAAAACATTTTTTATTTTGAAGTACATATTAGTTGTATTTTAAAAATGTTATGGTGATTTTTAAGTGCTTTTTGCTCTCTCAATTCGAAGTATATAAATTAAAATTATTAGTGTCAAAATTGAACAGTGGTTCAATACTTAAATTTGCAAAACATGGTGTCTGAAAATGATTATACCAAAAAGGGTTTTTGAAAAACACACAATTGACAATACTTCACTGTTAAAATTAAACAACATGAAACAAGCTCATTGTCAAATATTTTTAATAATTTAATGCATTGGAAATATATTCATTAATTTTTTTTAAGGATTTAGGTTTATTGTTGCTCCAAAGATGCATTATCTTGATCTACTCGATTTTTTCATGCATACATTAAAAACTAATAAAAGTTTCTCATCTGTTGGCTTGTAAGAATTAAAGCCGACAATTTGGATTTGTAGATTCTAAGAGTTTATTATGCATGAATATTAATTCAATAAATTGTTGAATCACACAGATTTTATCCATTTCGATCTCTAAATATCTATTTAACCATTTCAGGGTCAATTAAAAACCTTTTAGTTTGGATCAAACAAAACTTATTGAAAGAAAGACCGGAACTACTTATCCAAGACGACAGTGTGTAAGAATCATCTTTAGTTGCATTATTTATTTTGTACAGCATTTTTATCATTCGTCTTACTGTTTTTATTTTTAATTTTAGGCGGCCGGGTATTTTAGTTCTAGTGAATGATACAGACTGGGAATTAATGGTAAGTCGAATAAATTATATATTGCGGTAATTCTCATGTAAAATACAAAATTATACTTACCAAATTTTAATAATCACGCATCACATCTCTGCAAGAGCTTTGTTCCAGTGTGCTCTATCCTTGTCACCTTACCCAAATGAAATAATATAAGCTTATCATGAACGAATGCACGTTGAAAAAGAATGACATGTTACACTGAATGGTGCTTGATATTTATATTTTTATTTGAAAGATATATCTCATGTGCTTTAATATGATGTTTCGTTGAATAATATTTATAAGTTGGACTTCAGAATATAGTGGCATCACAATAGCAACTAATGCGCCTAACGAAGATGCTAAAACAATTTTTGAGCATGTTCAACAATTTTAACTTTGTTAAATCAACTACTGGTGTGTAGCAATTAGTTTTTAAAAACGACTTGAATGGAAACGTCTGTGTGTTAATGGTAGCTAGTTAGGATTTGAAAATCTGGTTGCATCCAAAACTAAGCTTATTTTTGAAATAAGATATTTAAAAAGAAGCTTATTTTCCAGCAAATCAAGCTGAACAATTCATATTTTCAGCAACTTCTGTTTTCCATGAAATTTCCATGCTCTCTAAATCCCCAAAGCTATCCTTTTATTTTTAAAATAGTTTTTTTAAAATTGGTTTTAAAATTAGATGATTGGTCTAGAAAAATAATAAACATATTAGGAAATCCTGGAATTTTTAGTCTTATGAAAATTAAGATTTTTTAAGAAAATTTACTAGCTCAAGACTCGTTTTTTCAGCGAAATGAAGTATACATTCTTAGTTTTTTTATTATAAACAAATTCATAGCACCATTCATTGTATAACATCATTTTTCCAAAAAATACGTTTCCTACAATAACTCTTTTAAATAATATATATAAGATAAATCACTTCTTTACTAAATGAAATTAGGCCCTAACTTTTTAGCAGTCATTTTTTCAAGGTTGTTTCCTGACTATGTTACCTACAAGTCTTGCAAACAACAGCACGATTGTAGTGATGTTCCTGTTTGCTGCAAGGGGGATTTCCTTTCATATTTTATGCTACGATCATTTGCTAAATGATCGAAGCTCCTCTTCTCAAACGGTATTACAGAAAGCTGCGCAAATATCGCCCCAGTAAGGATCTCGAACGATTTATTCGCATTTAGACCCATTTATTCCATGCCTGATCCTCCCAAAAAGCAAATTCATTTAGGGGATTAACAGCTGCCGCGATGCAGGTGGCGAGAGGCTGTCAGCCTCATTTGCATTCATCTTTCATTAAGCCATGCTACTTCTTCTTTCGCGTAAATGTCTTAAGTCTTGAGGAACAATCTGATCCCGAATTTCGCTTCCGAGGCGAAAATCCCCTTTTTTCAATGGTTTTCTCCTCCTCCATTTCGGAAGGCGTTAAGGCGTAACAATTCCGCTCAGAACGTTTTCGCATCATCTGCATTCGGGGCTCCAGTAAGTAGCATTTAGTGCAAAGCTGAAGAAATAAAAAAAAGGTGGTAAACTATTTAGTGCTATCGTGGTTTATATCTCGCCACGATGGTAATTGTGGCAGCTCTGGCATTAAAAAATACCCAGTAAAATGAGTTGAAAAAGTAGAAAGTTGGGCTCGTTTCGCCAGAGCTGATGATTGGCTCGATGCTTGGTCTCGATAAGAGTCACGGGGATTTGGAGCGTCGGAACATTTCCATGATAATGCTGTCGTTACGCCACGCAGTCAATATGCTCGGAATGGACGCCTCCGCGGTAATTGACGCTTCGTCTCATTGTGCAGGACGGTCATCTTATGAATATTTTAGCCATTTGTTTTAAACTTATCGCTAATGGGCTCCGTTCGCATCACTCAAAGTTGCCGGATCGCCTCTTATCCTGCCTCCGTTATCTCCAGCACGGCGTCTAAGTGGAACTCCGCGTACCCCTGACAACCCCAACCCCGTTTGTTTTAGCGTTTTGATAACAGCAGTTGATGCCGTGCGAAATGTATCATATTTTAGAGGAACCTAGCAAGGGCTCAATGGCAGGGAGCATGACAATGACAAGACGAAGGTTCTGTAGGGAACGCAGGTCGAACCATCGCTCAGAATAGTTTGCGAGTTGCGCCATGGTCATTATCCACCATTTTCTTATTGGTCATCATGGCACACGGGTCGTACCCGCTATGATTTAAATTTCAAGACGAACCTGGAAATAAATGTGACAAAAAAGGGAAAAATGCTTTCTCCAAAATAGACTTGGAATCATGATGTCTGCATGTGGTCCTTATTTTCAATAAAGTGTACAATTTAAAACGCTCAGAAATATCATAAAAAACGGCAATGTATATAAAAATGTATTGATGCATAAACTGGTGTCTAAACGAATTTCAAGAATAATTTCCGACTTCCGAGGCGATACAAATTTAAGTACCTATTATTCGAGGCTCCTGGATACCCTACTATAGCGTTCAACATTATGAGATGACAATTTTGCAATCGGAGTTTTTGGCTTCTTTTTAAGAACCATTTATACACACACATGCTGTTTAAAAGAAAGACACTACGCCGATTTGTGTAAATGCTTTAACAGAATTCTATGCAAATACAGTATATAGGAAGGGAAGGATGTTTTTCTTCACTGACTTGTCACTGAACGGCGACGGAACATGGCGGTTAGTGTTATCTGTAGCCATGCATGTCATGTATGTGACGATGTGCTATCAACAAGAAATATGGAAGTAGGACGTGTTCTCCCTAATAGGAACAGTGAATATAAAGTATTCTTTTTTATGCATTTAGGAAAATAAGCTTTAGACGCCACTTTAAAATGTCTGCGACTTAATGGGTCCTTCATCTAATAATCTAATAAGCGCCTGCAAGTTTTGCCATTTCAGCTTTTCGTTCAACAAGCCCATATTTTGTTTAAACGCTCGACAGTGAAATGTGTTGCGTTTGGAAACGATAATGAAAGCAGAGCCGAGACGATGAATTTATACCGAAACTCGCAATAACAAAAGCAATTTGTTTCCTCGGCAGTAACGAAGTACGGCAAGGGAACAGGCACATTGTTTATCGCGTATTGTTCAGGATGAACTGAAAAATCTTGCAAATTGATGGTCGCCCCTCTTCTTAAAAAGATCTTTGGGCATGCAGGATTAACTAGAAATCGTGATATTTCATAAGGAGTCCTTATCTCTATATTGGTCTTTTTGTGCGATGAATGTCTAGAACGGGATTTCCAGGAACTTTCGCTATGATGTGGGAGATTGGTTTCGCGAACATCTGGTCGATTTTTAATTCTGTGATCGTAAACATTTTCTGAGCGTCTTTACCTGAAAAAAATGGTATTGTTTTATCTCTCGAGCATTTAGGATTAACTGGGAAAATCCTTATATAGCAAGTGTCCTTATCTGTAAATCTTATTTTTCTTTGTTATGAAACGACATACTTTGGACATTCAGGTAAAACTGGAAAGCTTTTCCACTTGATGGTCGTTCAAACACTCTTTTACCCGGTAAAAGTTGCATACATACTTGAAACATTTTATGAAATAGCGCAATCGTGTTCTTCAATTCGTGCTCACTATTTTAAAAGTTTAATGGTCTGGTACTGCCTAAATGTTGAAGCAATTTCAGTGTCAAATTTTTTCATTAGATATTTAATTGACTATTAATACCAATAGGGCTGAAAGCTTTATAGGCCATTACTCGATATATCCCGTCTAGTAATCGTCATTATATATTTAATCATGAGTTGCTCTGCTATTTAATGTTTTTGTTTCTCATTTTTAGTACGTTGATAGGCGTTTATGAACGGCCCCTTCGAAATGAAATTACGTGCTTTTTTATTTCAGGCAATTAAATTCTGGTTCTTTTTAATTTTACAGGGGGAATTGAAATACGAATTGCAGGAAAACGACAGGATAATATTTATATCAACGCTTCACGGTGGATAAATAATGTATTCCATTAGGATTTTTATACAGTATTATGTAATAAAATTTTAACCTTTCATTAATGCATTGTTATCATTAACGGTAATTGCTTAAAGCGCCACCGTTAATCTACGAAGGTTTTAACGTGATTGATAACCAATAACTTCTAATTGGCCTCAATCATGGGTTGGTTTTGTACTCGGGTGTAATTGCTTTTCAAGTTTTCATTTTTTATTATTGAAATTCAATTCGACAAGGATTTCAGTTTAGTTTTTATCGACGGGAAAACTAATAAACAGAAAACATTTCAAATGGCGGACGTTCCAATTCGAAAATTCGAATTGGAACATCGCAGTTTGCCTGCTTCTAATGTGGTAAATTCGTGACTTGATCACATGGTGTTATTTATTTTATATTAGTGCCAAAAATGGACGTAAAGCCGTGTTGGAAAACGTCAACGATGTGATAGAAATGATAATCCTTCAAGTTCGTATGGAACCACTCTGATCGCCTGAAAACTCAAAAGAATGTCTGCCTTTTGAACTGTAGTGCAATACGTCAAAAAGTACATCTATAACTCCTTGGCCTGATCACAACCGAATTCTTCAAACAAGGTACGAATTCACTTGATTATACACATTTACCCCTTTAAGCAGATAGATTTTATATAGATATTCGAAATTAGCCTAGGATATATTAGCTGTAGTCACGGAATGAATTGGAACACCCTAACTGAAAACCGATTAATTTCATTATTTCATAATAATTTAACAACATTTAATTATAAGATTTTAATGAAACAATATTTCAAGGGTTAATTATTGCGTAAGGATGTATGTACATTTTATTGCGTTTGTCATGGGTAGTCATGGTATGGATTTCATCCTAGCTGAAAACCAATTGGAATTTATGTAAATATTCTAATATCTCGAATGCAAATCACCCATTTAATTTTATTATTTAATTATAAGAACATTTGTAGTGGAAACAATGTTCTTAAGGGTCTTGAATTCGTATCCTTCGAGACCATTTCGTGGAATACAAGACAAGAAAAACAAGGCTTATTTAAGTTTTACAAATGATTGATAAATACCTAAATTATCGAAATTTAAATTGAGCCTCGGGTGAGTTATCTTTATTGAAACACAATACTTGTATATTAATGTAGCTTCCTTGCTTGAATTGCTATTTATAGTAGATTAGTGCTGAAGCTTTCCCTCGTTTATCTTTTATAAGTTTCATTTTTGAGACATTTTCAATGTTCACCTGAACACACGATTTTAGCAGCGCATGAAGTTGTCGTGGCTTTTTGACCCCAGTTTTTTTTTTAAACCTAAACTTTTCTGCCCTAAGATCATAAATGTCATGTTTATGACGAGCATATTTGAAAATGACCCGTCGCTCGTCCGTCTTTCAGTAAATAATAAATGGTCTGTTTTCGGACGCTTTTTTTTTCCTGCTACGTTCTGGGGAGGAGATTTTGTCCTGTCAAAAGGCGCCGTGATAAATGGGTGCAAAATACCCATTTTGTTCAACTCGATTTTTTACGGTTTTCCACGCATTTGGTGTTGGTCGACTACTCTCGATAAGCCCGGTCGCGTTTAAAAGGACATTTGGAGGTGGAGGGAAGAGAATATACCCCTTATCCCTTTTTTTTCTGATACAGGTCATAACTTGCGCCTTTTTACTTTTCATCGCTTATCTGTTTTTTTTGGTGCTTCTCGTCTATGGAGTTTTTTGCGTGGCTAGCTTAGGGCCTGTAGGATGTATGGCAGCTTTTGAAATGTAGAAGAGATGCGACACTCAATACTTTTTGCAGGGTCAAAATGACTCCCCAAAATCTATAATCATTTAGAAACTTTAGATATGTTATCCTGAGATGCTTTGAAGTGGCTTGATTTGTATAGGCTAATATCGTATTGAACTAAACTAGTATGTTTTTCTGGTTATTTTTGGATAATTTCTAGAATTATACAGTATTTTATCTTAACATAAACATTGCTATTAACGATATATAAGTAAAAATAGGGGTTTTAATTCTTCCTTGTTAAGTTTGAATCACATTTGTAAGCTTGTTGGTGCCTGTGTGAAATTTGCCTATCGAATGTCATAATATCGTTTACTAAAGATAACAATGAAAAATATTCAGATAATTGGAGATAAATTGTGATATTGCACAACTTATTTTCAATAATCCCTATATCGGCACCTGCAAATAGCTGTAGGAAATTTCACAATATACATGTGCTGCATAATATACACAGTATGTGATTGTACTGTGTATACATTGTATATGAATAATATTTTATATGACTAATTCGCCAGGTTTCCCAGCCTTAGCGTTGGAACTTTATTTAAATTACGAAAACTTGACTTTAGAACTTGTGCTAGAAGTTCTAAATGCATATAGTTGAGTTGTGTATGTACTCGTACATAGGCCAATATGTATTCTTTTGGAATGATAAGTCGAGGCCATCTTGGAAAAGTAGTGAAGTAGAAATAAGGAAATTTGTGATGATGGATTGACGGTTATAAGTTATAATCACGTGATTATGTCCTTTGCATCAAAAATATGTTTCATTGCATGAGATTCCCTAAGCAAACCACTAGGTGGAGGGTCGGGTTTTGGTGTTTAGAAATCATGCGTACTTATCGGTCCCAGCGCCCTCTAGCTTCCGTACTAAAGTGTTCAATTGAAGATGTCATTCTCTGGTATGTGTACGTCAACTCGTATGGTATATGCATCTCTGGGGCGCGATGGAGAAGGGGGAATATGGCCGAAAATGCGCGCGTTGGGGGGAGGGGATGAAATGGATGACTGTGTCTGCGATAGACACCCCATTAAAAGAACGGTAATGCACCCTTTTTACGGCTTTGACACACGTAACAAATGAGAAGTAGAAATCGGTGTAGATGAAGAAGAAGAGACGGGGTTCGGTCCTATTCGTTGGATTAGCCTCTTCTTATCCCCCCTCCCCATCCTCCATCTATCAATAACTTTTTCTTCCAGCATCCCACCTTTTCTTCGATCAGCTATGAACAGGACTCCAAACACCCTCTTTTTTTTTGCATGGGTTTCCCCTCCCAGTTTCTTATCCTACGGCGCTCATTTTTTTACGACGAGAAAAGCTGCGTTCGCAGATTTGCGCAGTCACAACGATCGAAAATATCGATATCGATCCGCTATGGTCGTGTGTCATGTATCGAACTCGTGTCCCCATGTATTGCAGTGCTTGATCCACGGGTGCATCCGACTGCTACTTTATCATATTTACTTATGCAACTCGGCTGTTGCCTTACAAACACGTGTTTTGCTACTTATTTTTTTGTGTGTGTATGTGTGTGGCAAAGTTGGGTATATTGTCCACCGTAGGGCTTTTTAAGGGAATGACGAAACTGATAGGGGGCGACCCTGTAGCAATTCAGAGCAATGTGAAGCGTACCGAATCATGCGGACATGTATCTATCCGCCTCATTCTTAGTCTTATATTATAGTGCAGCGCTGACTGTAGTTAGAGATGATAGATGGAGATGATTTGGTGAATTTTTGCAAAGGGGAAGGGTTAAATTTGAGAATATACAAGTGAAAGATTTCATAAATCTACTTTTTACGAGCGAGCATGATTCATAAACATTTGAACTCCAAGCAACAACAAAAAATATCGAATATGGCATTTGGATACTGTTATTTTCCTCGTCTACAAGTACATATATATTAGTGATGTGAAATTAATTGCACGAATCTTACGTTATCTTGAACACATTTTAGGAATATCTGCGCTTTATTTTTTCCCAATGTATTCAGTTAGGTTTTGAAGCTTGTTGTGGCTATTTTAAGTTTAACCCAAACATTGCATTTTGTCACACATATGCAGGATTATATGTATTTACATATTTGAAAAAGCGAAACATTTCATTAAAAAATAAGGAATTTCTAGGGGGAAGAAAAGACCATTCGAAAGCAAACTATGTTTGTCTGAATCATTTTATAATTAAATGTTTTGTTCTTCTCCTATTCAAATAGGTTATTTTAAATGACTCACCTCTGTATAATATACTTCGTTCTTTAGACACTTTGGACATTTTTTTTCTTAATTATGTTTGAGCACGTTTGTTCCGCTTTTAGAACACTTCAGACCGCCTTATGGAAACATGTTAGGTGTGCTCATGAGCAGTAGC
Organism: Ophyiulus pilosus; assembly: GCA_033995625.1. Lineage (NCBI taxonomy): Eukaryota > Metazoa > Arthropoda > Diplopoda > Julida > Julidae > Ophyiulus > Ophyiulus pilosus. The sequence goes on from JAUJYV010000227.1 coordinate 43,466, forward strand.
GGACTGGGTTTAAAATAAAATATTGGTTAATAAAGCGATCATTATATTTTCTAAGCTATTAATAAAATTCAAAAAATACGTGCGGAGTATTACGATACAGTAAGTGGGAAAAAAATGTATAAATGTAAATTTTGTTAAATACATGTATTTTTTTGTAATTATAGTATACGTAGAGTATACGTTATATTTGACAGTTTCGCATGTCTCACGTATTTATACTTGCCTTAACGTGAAGGCGGGAAGGGAGGAGTCACGCATTGAAATACCCAATGAACTAACTGAACGCAATGGGGGTGCATGCGTGGTGTTTCCCGCCATTAAAGTTAAGGTATGTATAAAGACTTTGGCATGCTAAAACTGTCTATTGTAAGTATTTTCTACATAATAACGGTAATGTGCGATAGATACAAAATGCAAATATAGATTGTTGTAATTGAATTACATTTTAAAATATTTTTATGGAAATGTTTAAGGGGGCCCACTTATCATTTGTCCCATATTTGTCACATATCACTCGCCATTTATCATTTGGCGAGTTGATACCCTGGTCAGTCCACCACTACTCATGTTTGATTTTCAATATAGTTCATCTTTTCTCCATTGCTGCAAGTTGATCTTAAACGAGGTGATTACGTGATTGAAGTTAACCCATGAAAACTGTTTTTAGCATCCAGTCTTTTTCTTAACCTAATAACATCGCACATAAAGACGAAACTCCGGGAGAATTAAAAAAAAAAAAAAAAGGAAGAGGGAGTGGAATAAGTCGTCGGTTATTTAGTGGGTCCCTTGCATTTGATCCTAATGCGATTTTTTTGTCGTCCATGGAACGGAGCGCTTTTGTCACGTTATAAAACAGAAGTAATGCTGTAAATAACCGCTGGAAATTGAGCGGCAGTGATGATACTTTTTTTTCATTTGTTTCGCATGTCCATCTTCGGTTTTGATGGTCGACCATTGATGACGCTAAAGGGGTCATCCGGGCCTTATATTATTAGACTATTACGGGATATTACCCCCCGAGAGCACAAAAGGGCCGAGTTTTGATTTCTATAAAGAAGCAGTTTAGCTGAGGGAGGGACGGTCATAAAATCTGCTGTCCGTGGACGAGGATATGGCGGTCATTAAGAAAAGAAGTTTTGGTTTGGTTTCTGATTGAAGTGCATCGTGGGAGGGGTTTTCTGGGGGGTATTCTGGGAGTGGGGGATTAGGAAGATGAAAAAAAGATCGGTCGGTCGTGATTAGTCGTTTTTATTATATCGGGAATGTGCCTGGAGCACGCGGAGATAGGATGAAGGGAAAAAAATGGCCACCGTTGAAAAAAACATGGGGGGAAATGGCGGCCGAAGGGGATGAGGGTAATAAAAAAAAACGGAATGGTTGTCAGCGGGTGATTTGGCGCGGATGAACAAATGACCCTATATCTCCTCTTCCGCGTTGGACGAAAGTGCTGAGAAATGCACTTTTCTCAGATTTCCTAGCCTGTGGGGGATATACGAGAAGGAGGTGGATAAGGAAGGGCGGAATGGAACGCGCATGCGTCGAATGTGGAAGGGCATATCGCTGATTAAAAAAGTCCAATTGTTTATTACTTTTAGCGGAGTTTGGTTTAACCCGGTATTCAAACGATCATTAAAACTCGATGGAAGACCCATGGAAAAAAAAATCGATTTAAATTTGTAATCGCCTTCTTTTTTAATCAATTTTTAATCGATGGTGACTTTGGAAGGCGCAAACAAATTGCCAATGGGTGGAAACCTATTTCCCGTAAACAGTTGATTAAAATACCCTAGTTCTAATACATCTGAAATTGGCATCCCCAATTAATCACTCTTTTCAATTCAGTTCATTACCGTACGGTCCGCACAAAAATGCCATATGGCAGGGAGCTAAATTACCCTATATGTAAAAAAATCAATACTTGAGCATGTTATAACCCCTAAAATACTCGTAGGTACAGTAAGTTTTATGTGAAATGTTTGCATTATTAATTAAGATGAAAAATAATGTAATTTGTAGACATTTTAAAAATGTACATGATCAATTTTTTAATACGTTTTGTAAACGAACGAAGAATGCACTATTATAAATATGCCAAAAACTTGTTTAATACATACAAAATAATTTTATATACGAAATTATACATGTATACTATCGATTTTATACACAGAAAAATGAACAAAAAACTACGTCTTTCGCACGAAATTTGTAACATGAATATAAAACACATTGTAACACGTATTAATTTATACATTTGTAATATGAATATAAGAACTATTATTCCAGTTTCTTAAATACTGTAGTGCAACAACCACGTGCAGTACTCCAACACTGTCATTAGAAGTTGAAGTGAAAGAAGAAACTGCCACTATGAAATTTTAATTATTGCCATAAATGAACTTGCTAAAACACCTCCGCAGAATGTATGATTGACATGTCGATGTCACAATGAACATGGCGATAAGACGGCGCGACGCCATACCTAAAAATGGCGCCGCTACAACGGCGACGTCACGTTTGACAGGCATTGCGACGCCTTCAACATGAAAATGTATTTATAAATTCATTTTGAAATGCATTTTTGGAATTACATTTCAAAAAATGTCAGTGTCTCAATCTTGTATATGCATTTCTTTTCCATATGGGCTGAAAGTAAAGTTTCTATTCCCTTTTTTTTTGCAGTAAAAATTTATCTGACCGAAAAATGCAAATTTTCTGCACTTTTGGTGCAGTTTATATTTCTAAAAAATGCAATTTTCTACACTAAAAGTGCAGATTTTAGGCTCGAAAAATCCAAATGCACAATTTTCTGCACTAAAACTGTGATTTGAGTTTGGTGGGGAGGGTCCTACTTTTCTTATTTGGCCTGGACCTTATATCAGTTCTGCCAACCATAAGATACGCACTGAATGGTGCTTTGCTCCCTGCGCCTTTTCCCTTAAGTCCGCCACTGGTTAGTTCATTACAGGGTGCATCGAACTAGCACTGACTTCTAGATGGAGGGCAATCACTGCAGGCTCCACTACCTTGTGGTGCAGCTGCCCTCGAAGTTCTAAGGCGCTCCGATGTAAGCATTTAGATTACAATAATGGCACCAACCTACTTTAACAGCGGTGACGTACAAGTTCTCATTTGAAAACCCTCTTTTATCCACCTCCTTCACCATGGTCCTTTTAGTCTACATGCATTGTTGAAGAGTCGTCTTATGCGAGCGCATTGCCAGATAGCGTTTCAATTAAAACGGCGAATGACCCCTGGCCAGTCTACGAAGCTGACCCCGGAACGCGCGCCGCTCGCGTAATTGTAGTAATTAAAAAAGTTCTTATCTTAGCACCCAATGGTCTTAATGGATCGGAACAAGAAGAATGCAAAAGGGGACGATGGGATTTATTAGTCTTTTAGGCGAGATCCTATTGCGCCCCCACATGCAACCCTAGGGTGCAGGGGAGATAACAGCGCCCCCTGGCCCCCTTCGTTTGCACAATAACTCCATCGCATGCGCCGTACGTTGTAGTCTAATCTTATCGGTCGTGTCCAGCGATAGTCCGAATGTAGTTAGCTGGTTTGCTCGGACAATTACATCGTCGGTCACGCGTTATCTCGCTGTCCGTCTTGGTCATGTTTTTTTTTATTTGGTACCGAGGCTCGTGGGTGCCAGAGAAAAAAATTGGATGACCGGCCCTCGGGGACGGGAGCTTCATTGCTCAGATTAAGTCCCTGCTTCCGCGAGTAATTATTAACGTTCGCTCTATATAAATATGTGGTACTTGGAGATAGCTATGGACTGTAGTCAGTGGTCATTTCAGGGAAGAATTACATCATGCCAAGCGCAATATAACTGTTACGGGGAAGATAAACCGAAATTTCGGCATTTGGATTGGACACATTTAAGAATACTGTATTTTTAGTCTTTATAACCCCCCCCCCCCCCCCCAATCCCATCCTTTCCCCCATGAAAGATTCGTACAGTGAATCAGGTGAATGGAAAATTGTCCAAGTAGCATTGAACTAATAAAAAATGCACATGTTTATCAATGCAAGGAATCGAATTTTTTTTTTTCAAAGGTGGCGGTTTTTAGCATTTCTAAAGCCATTTTTAGCATACCTAAAACATAGATAAGGGTTTGAAGAGTTGAGTGACCTCAAGTCAGAAGAGGTATTCAAAATCATGACGCCGAAAAATAAGTGCACAGTCGTTAGTGCGATACATGGTGTATCGAATTAGCACTAAACCCTTGATGGATGGCAATCACTGCAGGTTCCGTTGCATTGCAGTGCAGCTGCCCTCGGAGTTCTAAGGCTAAACACATACTGAGGCTGTGAGCAAGAACAATGAGGAAAGCTGAGAGCCAGGCAGTGAAGTCGTTGATAGAGTGAGGGGCACATACTGATGCATTCGTAAGAGAGCAGACTTCCAGAACTTCTATAATTTTCTCTCATGGAAACGTGACATAATGGTGCATTTGAGATTAACTCTCGTTATTTACTTTCGATGGTTACTCTCGGAAGTGTTTCCATTAGTGAGAGCTGCTCTCGAGAATATCTCGCCAGAATTCTCTCTCTCATGGAAACGTGACTTAAAGATCCTAACCTACACCACTGTATTATTGTCGTTATAGTAATTTTTATTTTCTATAAAAATACCAAAATATTGTATCCCATAGAGGAATTTAGGCAAAAAAACAATTTCATTTAACATCGATGAGAGCAAAGAAAACAAACTTCCCTAAACACTTTGCTCTTCTCACTTATAGCAGTGAGAGTGCAGCGTCACTGTGCGCCTCACTATGTTTAGTATGCATCATTAAACTGATGTTTGATTTCGCTGCTTTGCTAGACGCCTCAGTATGTGCTTAGTCTAAGGTGTTTATCATTGAAATTTTAAGTGAATAAATAAATATATTAAAATTTTGGTTTTAATTTCTAGTTTGCTAAATTTCGTTAGAAGTATCTCTTGAGTTCTCAGTCCTGAGACCATAAAGTTGGAGAACTGTTATCGTAAATAATGATAAATCTGAGCTCTCCGAGCTCTTGTTGTCATGCCTGAAGTAGGAAAATAGTTTTGCATGACATTTTTGACATGCATACATTTATAACATTATTCTGTCCATTTTAAGATTTGTGTTGTTGTAGTTTTTAAGTAAAGGAAATACCCATACACGAAAAATCCATCAGTTGACTTTTATGCTCATGATATCATTTTCATGTACAAAAACTCGCGTTATAAAGAGCAGAGTACATTCCCTGCTAAGTGAAGATGGACCCCCTTGCCTCGAGCAATAACGACACCCGCCATTGTAGGGGGCGCTGCTGTAGAGTTGAAACCGAATTCTATATAACAATCACATGATTTTTTCAACTGCATCTTGAACATGGTTTTTACCCATAATGAAGTCATGATGAAAATCAATGCACTGATTGGCAATGAAATTCCGTACAAGGAGCTCTAATTTGATCGGAGATTGAATGCTTTCGCATCACCAGATGGCGCGACATTTCGAAAGCTATGCTTGAGACAGCGCCCCCCCCCTTGTTACTAGACGCCCAAGCAGGGAGTGTCCCAATGCATTTCCGTTACAAAATAAGTTGCTGGCGCGCCCTTTGTTCCTGTAATTAATGAAGCGCGCAAAGATACGGCTCGTTAACTATCGCGCGTGTTCCGGTTGCGCATGCACGTCGTTAAGCCTATTTCTGTTTATTTGTAGAAGAAGATAAAAAATAAAAAAATACAAGGCGAAAAAAAAAAACTACAATGCAAATGGTGGTTATCCATCTTACGCGCATTATCCCTTCCATCTTGAATGCATATTCGGCGACGGCGAATAATGGAATTAAGTGCCAGAGTTATTGCGTTTTCAAACAAAAGGAATTTTCGGTTTTATAGGGCCGGCAATAAAATGCCGTAATAATAATAATGACGATAGTATATAGGGGCAAAGATGGCGGCGGCTACGGAGTTTTACGGCCTTTTTACTGCTGTCATTTCTCGAATTTGCAGCTTCGCGAACTATAGTGAGTATAGAGATGCCATGCAAGCAATGGCAAGCGCGTCCCAAATGGCGTGCATGGATTTAATGCTAGGTGGCGCTTGCATTGACATCCGCTGTTTAGCGGCTGTTTTTCACTTTCAAATGGATTGCCGATTGGCATTAAGTTGGTGTTTAAGTTTAGCTGTTTCGTTATTAGGCTATTGATCAGTGTAAAGAGTCACTTTTCAGATTTGGACCTGCTTTGCCGACACATTTCCCCCATCTCCCCCGACTTATTGCCTGACCATCTCATAGGATGTTATAGGTTAGTTTATAGACCAGCCTATAGGGTGTTATAGGTTAAGTTATTAAATTATGCTTATGAGAATATAACTAGTGTAGTCGAAATAGGTTGTCAGTGAGATGGGTGTCGGCAAAGTGGGAACAAACCGAATCTTCTGGCATGATGCTCAACTTCTAGGCTCTTGTACATGCACATGTTTGCGAATCACTGTTTAGGATGCAGGAGTGTGATTGATTCCCTATAAGGCCATGTCTTGGTGTCTTGATATATTGTTTAGATTGAGTGATCTGTTCTGAAGAACTGTGCCAAAGATTGGAGGAGAGCTAGTGTGAACAATACTTCTTTGAACAATAGCGACAGTTGCATTGGAATGTTCTTCATTCTAGTTTTACGCGTTTTTTATTTCTATTCCGAGTGGAAAAACATTGAAACTGTCTAGAAATGAATCTTAACACACATTTTTATTACCGAGATTATTATGAACGTCCACGAATCTTTCGTGTTCGAGGAAAATAAATTTGAAAAGATCCTCAGTGTAGCATCCTCAAATTTGTCTCTTCCAAATGGCGAATTCTCCATTTATCATCCGCTTAGTGCGATTTTAATGGCGCTTTAATCCGTTAATCCCTCGAAATGTGCCACCATTGTTTGCTTTTTTGTTTTTGGATGGTCTGACCTATTGATTCGAAATGGCATAACTGTTGTTCTCCATTTCGGATTTTATCTGCCGGTAGTATAAAGCTGCCACTTCGGTTTTGAAACATATACTACCATGGCGTGAAAACACCCCCGGTCCCTTAGTTTAAAATACGATATTTACACCCCCACCACCACTTCGTATTATTTTCGTTATTCTGCAGTTTCTTCCCTCGTGGTCCTGTGGGGGAGGGGGGAATTAGCCGTCAAGGCGTGAAATATTTATAAGCCCAATAAACCTTTTTTACCCTTTCTCGATTTAAGTTTCGCTACGAATCGGTACAACAGCAGCTTGGGTTTATTTGAAATTCAAACGTGCAATGTTGTTGTGCTGACCACTGGATAGCGGTCAAGAAATACTTGACCCACTCCAACACGTCGCCAGCATAACCAACGAGACGTTAACACTTGTCGCAGTTTTTCGCATAAGGAAATACGGGCATAAGGTCAAGATTACCACCTTCCCCTTCCTGCTTCAGCGGTTTAATGTGGTTATATTGCACATGATACCCATATCCCCTACCCCCCCCCCCCCCCCCATCCCTCAGATTTAAATTCCATATACAGCTGTTGCACCGTTAATTTTCATCAGTAAATATGGGAATTGTGCGGAAATTGCACTTGTATCTTGTCAAGCTGTCAAACCATCTTCATCTATGGATTTGCCTGCGGATTAAGTCTCTTTAAGTCATTGTCATGGCGGTAAACCCATATCTCCTTATACAGTCCCTCTTTATACATATAGCTTTTCGCTCTAAGGGCCTTTTCTAATTATGGATTTTGTATGGCTTTATACAGTATGAAAACAAATAATTCATTGTACGACATTTCGCTTTATGTATCTGGGACGTATAAGCGAGGTTTGGAGGGTGCACTCAAATAATATCAAATCCAGTCAGTGCATGGCCTCTCATCGTTTACTTTAGTTGGAATCACCATGGCAACGAAGCTGCGCATTCAAATGACAGTAGAAATTCGAACGCAAAGTAATCACGAATATTCGATCAATTGTTAAGTCAATGCGAAAGTTCCTTGTTTTTTGTTTATCAAAAAAATAGTATGCAAGGTTTCGGAATTTTGTATTCGCTATGACCGGTGTCGCCCCTCCTTTTTAATTAGTCATTAAGCTTAAGTAACATTAGTCGCAAAGTATTCATTAATAAATGATGGTCTTAATTGACGTTAATCTCATGGGGCCAAATGGGTTGGTGGGACTAGCCATTACACACATTTCCAATATGTAAACAGCCTTAATGTACAATTTGTTATCCAAAAACCCCTGTATTTACCTTAAATAAATGCATCTGCCAATTTGGTTGTGATGTCGGTCTTGGCCTTGCCGGGATCCCTCCCCACACCACGTGATCGAACCCGTATGTGCGTAAATTGCGCGGGAATTAAGCGACATTTTTATGGCTTCGCCAATTTTCGAGATAAGAGCCGGGGTTCGGGGGTAGATGCGAGGAGGTTACAGTGGTGCCCACTATGGTTCTTAGCATGTCTTAAGCCGGTATTTTATGGGATATCCCCTGAGGGCTTCTCGAGTATCCCACCCCCCGTTTCCCCATGCAATGATCGTTTTCGTGGCAAACGCGCGCAGCTTAACGACTGCTTTTGGTACGGGGATTTATTGGGAGCCTGGGCGGGTGATGGGGTTAAGGGTCACCCATAAAGAGAAGGCGAGGCCTATCTGGCAAACCCTTTCCGGACTTTGTGACGCGAGGATATATATTTTTCGGACGTGGATCGATAAAACGCGAATGCCAGACGGTTTTCAGCCGAAAGTCCGTGCATGCGCGTTTTGGGGCTAAGTTTGCAACGTGGTAAAGATGACAATTTAACGAAACTGTCCTTTGTGTGCTCAAATTATTTAGTGTTTTCTTAACAAATTCACTACAATTCACGACTGTAAATCCGGATCCACGTTAGTACACATTTTTCCTGAATGCAATGCACAGCGTAAATTTGTGTGCGTGCTGCTACTACATTTATTTGTATGGTGTGGACGTGATAGCGAAGACGTCCACACTACAATGAATTTGGTGGCCCGCACACACATTTATGTTGTGTTGAAACCGGCGAACATTTGTGATAATGTGGACCCGACCTAAGATATTGAACAGGTGGTTTATTTTCGGCTCAATGGACGCTCAGCATGCATCATCATTACCACGATTTTCTGATTGATTAGGGGGTATCTTTTTGGAAGTGAAATCCAGCATCGAATTGCATAAGGAAAGAACAAAAATCGAAAATGTCTATTTCATGGCAGAATATTTATCTTGAATGAAAAAGGTGAGGTTTTCATAGTTAGCACATGTCGAGGACTATTAAATTGAGCAGAGAAGAAGATGGCGGCCTAATACGAGAATGGCGAGAAGGAATTGGGGGAGTTCAAATGTCCAATGTCCATTATCTTAGCGAATTTTTGCGAGAAATTTTCGCCTTGCGTGATAACGAGCATAATTTGAAACGTCTGTCGTTGGCCTTTCTCGTCTCGCCAATTAATTGCTGTTTTTTTGTTTTCTTCTCTACTTTACCCCCGTCTCTTGTTGTTATTTGTATGGCTATTTTTCTATTTTGTGCCTTGGCGTCTATCATCCCTCATTTACGCAATTGATTCGAATTGGCATTTACGCCGTCAGCGAATGTGCTCGTAAAAACTTGGGTTGGTGGCGTTGCGTAAACAGGGATTTCCCCACCCTGTCTTTAAGCCGACGGGGGCGCTCATAAACGACGGGAGCGGATCTGCTGCCGCGTTCGAAGAGATTAAAATGCCAACACTCGCACTGAGTTTTCATTCTCAGCTACGTGTGTTTTCCTTTTGCAGCAACTTCAACATTTTATCATCCTCACGTAGACTAATAAGTTTGGCCGGTCATTGTCGCCCTGGATTGTGTATTTTTAAATGTGAAAACAGAGAGGCGATGGTTGATTCTTCCTTTTGAGAAATATATTTTCTAAATGCACAAGGGACGCAAAGTTGAATTGGTGTCTTGTGGAATTTTCTCCATAGTAGGTATTGTAATTTAAACGAATTATTTATATTCAGTATGAAAAATGGCAAACCTTACGTACAATGCTTCTATGCTGCCTTTCAAATGCAATGTTTAGGGAATTTTTAATTTACAAATACCTATACAGTATTGTACATGATAACCACATTTTTCTGATAATAAACGTTTTAAATACACGATTGTTGGCAACATTCGGAAAGTGCTCTGCCCCTGAAAGATTGCAAACCATACGGACATTCGGTTACATAATGATTGCCACCTTTCAGGGGCAGCTCATAGGAAACTTTTAATTTATAAATTAGCATTTCAAATTTACCAACGGAAATATTTCAACAAACAAATACACATGTATATGGTTTTTTAAATTTTATTTTCGAGTTGGTTGTATATCGCAAATTGAAGTTGAGGGGATTAAATATGAAGTTAGTACTCAGCTGGCCATTATTTTTAATCAACCATTTGCTAATCAGAAATTGGACGCATATAGTGCAAGTGTAACGAAGTCGATCCTTTATTACTTCTCCTGTAAAATACAAATTTGTTGTCGGCAAGTTCTGCCATAACATAGCAAATTAAACATATAACCGAGTGCACAGTGATTGCCGCCTTTGAGGGGCAGCGGGTAAGGGAATTTTTGTTTACAAATAACATTTGAACTTCTTATAGCGTTCATAATAGCTAAAGCGTATATTGCAGCCTAACGTTCGTTCTGTTAGTTACTAGAGAGTTTGAGCCAGCCAACGCGTTAACGTTAGAGGCGGGAAGGGAAGAACCACGCATGCGCACTCATGGCGTTCAGTTAGTTCATTCGGTAGTTCAGTCCGTGGCTCCTCCCTTCCCGCCTTTAACGTTAAGGCGTTGGCTGGATAAAACTCTCTATTTCCCATTTATCAAGACTTTAACCTATTTCCCCAGTGTTCAGAAATAAAAAAGGTCAAATAATGAAAAATAAAAAATTCTTTCCTGTTTGTTAATATGATAAAGTTAATAACTTTAGTAATTTTAAAGATAAAAAATATCCTGTTTTCCCGCATGGTAGTATTTCTCCGCACAGCTTTCCTATATTCATTTTCATTTTCATTTTCGTTTTTAAGGTATGGAAAGGAAAGAGTAAAAAATGAGAAGGAAAATGATAATTTTTTTGAATTTAACTGTCGTTTGCCAACATACAAAAAAATCAGAAACCAATTTGCTGGGGAAGATGTTTTTTTCTCGTATATCTAGTTTTTATTTCAGGAGTTACTTTCCAAATTTTAACCTATGCTTTATAGCTTCTTTGAATTCTCAGATTTCATTTATTGCGTATTTCGTTTCTATTTCAAACCAATGTCACCGTCTTAAATATCACGTCCTCGAGCGTAAAAACCCTGCGTTGAATTCAACTGCGCGTGACATGGGAGAGGTTTTTAGACGTCTCTAATCCTTTCCCCCACACAGATCGAATCACCGTCTAGTAGCGAGTTTAGTAACCAAAAGCCTTCAAATCGCCTCGAACATTGGTCGAGAGGCACGTAGTTTTAGTATTGTTTAATATATATGTTATCGCAAGATCGCTGACTAGGTCAAAATGACTACTCGGCGATAATAACATCATGTGTCATGCTTTTGTTTAGAGGTTTCATCACTAAAGCCATCAAAATGCCTTATAAAATGTGGCGAGTTTAAATACGATGTTCTATTATGCTTTTCATTTTCAGTTCTTGCCTAATATGTATCGTGTGCAAAATTATGCCAAATTAGGTTTTGTTATCCCTTGTGGAAAAATTACACATGACCATATATGCCGTGTTATGCCCCAATGTATGTCCCCATATCTGTATGGAAACATTGTTCAAAGTATTAATATGGCACATGCAGTTTATTGATATTAATAACTGTAAATGCACATATGTGAGCATATTAATTAGGATGGAGCGTTATTTAAGGCCATACTGTATTTGATATGACCATTTCCGATATGCCTATATATGGTTAATATACATACAGTCGAACCCGCTTAATTGCACAGCGACCATGTGCAATTAACCGGTTTATGCAATTATCCAGTCACAATTTCATGCAAAAGTTGCAAATGGGACTTGCAAAATATGTGCATTTTTCCGTTTTCCACAATTAAGCGGTGTGCAATTACGCGGGTTCGACTGTATATGGAATGTACATGCATGACATTTCCTATATAATGTGTCATACAATTTTTCAAACACTTGGACATACAATATAAACGCGAATGCATGCTCACGTGCATTGAATGGGCGAAGGTTATACAGGTCTCGATCAGCCCGTCGAGCCTATGATCTTGTGTTGTGAGTTTGTGTTGTTGTTTTTTTTTTAAAAAATTGCATGTTCTACATTGTACCATGTGCATTGTATGTCCATACGTATACACAGTACAACTATGTGTGCTTATCATTTCTGTGCTTTAATATATGTGCAATATTTAATAATCACCATAATAAGTCCGCGTTTTCTTCCACAATTTGTACACTCCAATTTGTATAACTCCAACGAATTTAGTTTGCATCCCTCAGTGGACATTTTAACCGAATCATAATCTTATTAATTAATAAATGACGACAAGTCATATTTATAAATTTACTGCTAGGCGGCGATTCGATCGTTCTTGGGTGCGGAAATGGCCTGACTGCCTTTCTAACTTGACATGAGAACGTTGAATATGGAGAGACGTCCGATAGTTTCCTCCTCTGTCATTCCATCCTCCCTCCCAAAAACACCCCTATTTTTTGTTATATTGGTTCCATAGATTATTTTTCTGATTTCTGACATTCAAATGTTGTTCCTGCCATTCACCATTTGTTTGTTACTGTCGTTTTGTATCCCCTTTTCCTACTCCTCCTCTTACATATATACGTACCTTTTTCGTCCATGGCTTTTCTCCCCCTCCATAGTCTCTTCTTGTTTCTATATATTGTAGATTGGCGGGGTATATTTGATCGTTGCATTCTTATTTCAAGCATTGATGTCCACACACAGTTCTTGATATATTCGGCACAAGAATTGCGTTTGGACAATCACAGCCTGAAATCGATCACTTTGAATGAAGACTCTCTTTCTCTCCTTGCCTCTTGCTGCTGCTTCTTCTTTTTCTTTACGATTAAATGACGTGAGGGGTGAGGGTGGGATGGGGTTGACGTCATCACCTACTTCTACGATGAAGGGCCTGTCCTAGTCATCCATCTTCTACAGGGGGCGTGCGCCATCTGCAAAGACAGAAAATGTGCAGTATTTGTACGAATTGCAAGTTCCAAGTGCAGAGATGCCCTAGATATGTATGTCTCTCCAAAAGTAGAAGATGTTTAGTTAAATCATTCATGAAGGATTCGTAATTACTATAAGTGGCAGATATTTGTACAATCTTGGTTAGGCCCCATAGGTGTTAGAATTTGAGAACCCAAATTGTTTTTCAATGTGTATTGCTTTAATTCGGATTTAAATGCCTTGCTTGAAAAGCTATAGATTAAAAAATATTCATCCTATATATATATAACGTTTATGGAAAGACACTTCATAACGTAAATATTGTCTTGTTTTGTAAATATTCACGCTTTGCTGTGTGAATGCCACAATTTAACACAACTATAATTCAAAATGGGGACCGAGAGCCCTAGCTGTGGATACTTGGTGATACTGAAATTAATGTGCGCGTTAGAATTGATGAAATGCAGTAATATTAAGATTGGAAGTGTCGATGGTACAGTATTGGAATATCCTATACGCTACCTGAAACATTCAAATCCGTGATGACATACGGTATAACGTGGGATATCCCCTTTCCCTCGTCGGTAATAACAAGCTATCGTATTTCATGCAGGATAGCATTTAACTATATTTGCGACTTTTTTGGCAGCAATAAAAGGCGAGAATTTCATGGACGTCCCTCAGCCTCTGTGACTTGTAAGGAATGTGTACTTTCTTTGAAGAAAAACCAGCATTGCCAGTTGGGTTACAAAACATTCGACGGACAATAGGACGGCGTTTTATATTTCCGTTTCATTGTGGTTTTATCACTCGAAAACCATGTCCGAGTGAAACGGGCGAGTGAATCCATTTTATTTCTTTTTTATATATATAACGTATATATAGATATATATATTTTTTTTCTCCAAACGATGGTTTTATTATAATCTTTTCGACTTTTCTCTATGGACTTGTAAGACGCGTGGCGCCACCCCTCAGCCATCGATCCCATACCCATCCCTTTGCTTTTGACACGAAAGTCCACAGATGGCGCTGACATAAACCCTTTACGCTCTGATAGGAATGAAATTTCCCATGTCGCAATTGGTTTGCTTCGAGTTTTTGTTTATGTTGTATGTGTTTTTTATGCTGTGGAGAACATAATCTAAAAATAAAAATTTCTCGATGATATCGGTGTCCGTTGAGACATCAACAAAATATGTAAATGAATCTTACGCTATCTACAGATCACATGGCATTTATATGCTGATTTTCGATCTTTTTTTTTCGAATGTCTACTCTTTCGAATGTTCCCAAACGGAACTCTGAATATCTAGAACAGACACTGTCCTTTTGAAAATTCTACAGATTTCCATTTACATATAGCTATTCTTACAAAGAACAGAGACAGCCGTTGCCATGGAATTCTTGAAAACTCCATCGCTATCAGTCAAGTGCCTATATTGGCGCAGGGTCCTCCAATTTGGCTTACATTCCATTCTATTCATGGTGGCTTTTGCAACCACGTGTTTATCGTCTGTATCATGGATTGCAATGGTTACTATCTAACCAGGATGTTATTCTAATGATGAAATCATGCATTACACGCATGTGATTACAGCACAACCATGGATTCTATCTCGGGGTCTGAAGTAGATGCTTGATCTCTGTTGCTACGCTTTGTACATCCGAAAACGTTACACTATCAAGTATTTTATAAGTACTTTCCTAATAACAAAAAATCTTGTGATTTATTGTGAACTGCTATAGCCCTTTAGCCAGTAACGATTCAATTATTGTTGTACAAATTGATGAACAGCAACCATTTGTTTTCAAACCGTTCATTTTTCAAAACGACTTCGGCCCTGTCAAGACACAAAAACAAAATTTTAGTCTAGACTTAAGTTGGAGTCCACGGATTGTTTTTCTAAAAAAAAATAGATTATTTTTGATATATCATCTGATGTACTCATTGGTTTACAAACTGGTGTTGTATTTTTCAATCTATAATACGTACACCACTTATAAGATCTCATTTAAAAAAAAATTTAAACAACGTACGATACAAATTTCATATTATCAATTTCAGATATCAAGATAACTCCATAAATATCTTAATTAGTATTTTGAAATGTATCATTTTAAACTTATAAAATGTCAGTGGTGCATTTTTTTGTACCTGATAAACTCACAAGACTTCAAATAACCCTCGGTTAATCTTGCAACTTGCAAATGCACTTCAAGGATGCATTCAAGCGTGACAGGATATACTGTATGTTTACATTTTATTTACAAACGAACTTTTTTAAAAAGTAGGAAGTAATTATAATACTTCTTGGCAGCCCTGCATTGCGGTTTGACCTACCCCTACATCTGTTTTGCGTAGAATTCAATGGCATAGAAAACGGAAAATTCCATGACAATAGCTCGTTCGAGCTATTCAAGAATGTAGACCTTTATTTCTTCATATTAAAATCATCAAATTTTTAGGTTTGTAGAATTTATATTAACAAATTTGATTATATTTCGCTCCCAATTTGCATTCAGAATACAACTTTTACTTTGCAGATTTTTACCAGAATTAAAATTGTTATCAGAAGCAGTTATTTTTCTCCGAACTCATTGTCTGTGTGCATCTTGTATTTCTCTTTAACCAAAATGTTCTTCGAAATATGTAATAAACCCAAAAAAAAACCACCTCATTATCTAAGTATCACTTAATCAGATACGATTATTTCCTTGTGCAAAATATTTTATCCACTTTCTAATTTTTTAGTAAATTCTAGGAAACGTGGTTTCGTATTGACTTACTTGGAATCACTAATAGTATGTGACTTATTCCACATGGCCATATAATGTCACATATGCGCGTATGTAACCATAAGTGTCCATTTATATACAGTATACTTTATGTTTGCATATCGTTGGAGTTCCGGGTCACTCACGTGCAATATGCTCACGTGGTCATTTGACCCCATTTTGACCATTGGCCATTTTGTGACATGTGATGGCTAAAGTGAAGCAGCCTGCCTCAAGTTATCTATTGGGTTGTTCAAACGTTTAAACGTTTCTCTTAATTCAGATCTGGTTTCCCATATATTAACGTCTAACGACCACTCTAAGACATAATCACTCAAATCCTTTGACCTAGCGAGCTTCGTGCCAAAACGGATGCTTACTATTGGTCCTTCTGTTTGCATGTGATTAGACGATAGAATAGCCTATATGGCGATTATCCCGATTTAATAAAAATTCAATCTAACAATGATTTCTCTTAGTCGCTACTGACGTAGGAGCAATGTCCTGAAATTGGGTACAGCCCCCCTACCTAATGGCATTTATTTGCTGACTATAGGGTACTGAGTTGAGTTGAATTATGTGTCACGTATAAATTCATGCCCGTGCATTAGCATTTGAAGATTTATTCTAAAAAATGTATTATATGAATTTAAGCAACTTGAAGCTATGAATAAGAGGGGCCAAATCCAATATAGCTAAACTTACCTTGCGATGATAAAACCGAGCATCGTCAGATTTTTTCCCAGCATGGAGTCGATTGATGTATCCAATAAATCATACTTTCTCCGACATTCTATAATGAAAAAAGCAAAACAGAATTCAATATTACAAATGCATATGTATACATTCAAAAGTGGCTTTTTGCACATGCCTAACTTTAATTTATTCATCGATATACTGTACAGTAATTAAAATTATTCTAATTCCTAATTTGCGGAATTGCTTAAAAGAGGAACCGATTAGTCCTCTGTGTCCTTTGAATTATTTATTGTTAGTATTCGTTCGGATTCATTTCACTTGATATCAGGATTACAACGGTCCCATTTATCTTTCTACTGAAACAATTTTTTAATTGCCTACGACTATTTTGTCAGCTCGATGTAGATAAGAGCAATGAATGACAAACGATAACGAGAAACATCTTTTACGCACAAAATCTTCCCCCCGATGACTGTGTTGCACCGAACTCGGATTCTTTTAATCGGTCATTAACCGAAGAAAAGTACGTGCAAATCCCAGCATGAAATATAGCAACCGTGTTTTCTTTTCTCAAGGCGATAAGCCTCGCCGAAATTTCGTCTCAATTCGGCAATCCGTCTATCTCCGGGGCTCACTAATTGTTGGTTTTCAGCCGAATTTCGCGCCATTTCCGGACGAAAATCAGTGCGCCTTGTTTGTATTCCGTTAATTTCCTTTTCCTTCCTGTCTGCTATCGATGGCGTTAACATCTCACCACACTTCCTACGCGAGGAGAGTGTTAAGAGTCCGTTAGTGCTGCTCTTTTTTTTTCTTCTTCTCTCGTATGTAAAAAGCGTTGCTCTAAACTTTGCTGTTCTTGAGTCGATTCGAATCGCTTAGTTTTAGTGCAGCAACCCTCTGGTGGCATATCTGCATTTAGAGTAGTATTTCCAACAATTGCGATTTGTGTGGCGAAAGGGTTGAGGCAAAACTGCAAAGCTGACTTTAGACTGAATAGGGAAGCTGCTTTTATACAAGAATGACTGGGACTTGCGGGTGTGGGACTCCAGCTAAATGATGCTTTTGCGCTGGGACAATCGTAGAGAGCATATTAAAGATGGCGTTTTCTTAATGTGGATATGTGCTACATTTTCTGCCTAGCTCTCGACAGCTGCTCTCAAAATTTGAAATTGGTTCGTATTTTGCGAGCTGCTTATCAGAGAGGCCAGGTCTCACGTGTTGGATTTGCGCGCATTTGCACGTGCTGCTCTCAGAGGTGTGTCCATGCTCTCGCATCTCGAGAGTTTCTCGCCAGTATTTTTTTCAGAAATTTGTTTCTGTTTTCATCAAATTTCATTACTTTCTGGTTACCGGAATGAGATTTTATAAAACAAACAAACTTTTCCCTTTGTGTATCTGAAATTGTTGGATTATACCAATAGTTTTGGTACCTATAGACTTCCATAAATTCACTGAGGAAATACCGTTTCGTATAGCAATTTAAAACTGTTTTTTAAAATTTTCTTCCAGAATTTAATGGCGTACCATAAATAAACTAAAATCTATCCTTTATGTTGCTGGATCATTGGTTTGGCATCTTGTATTTCACAATTTTTTTGCCTATTTTTCTTTGCAAAAGGGTGAAAAACACTGATCTAAATTATTTGTAAGACTTAGTTGGAATCAGTGTGTTAAAACTTGAAAAATATAATAGATGTGGTTACGAAGCAGATTACATCATAGCTGTCAGATTTATATTAAGGTATACGCATGCGTAACGAGCGCTAATGCTTTTTGCTCATGCACATTTATGTAAATTCCATTTCATTCTATTAATCTGTTGATTCAACTATTGTAATTCCGTTGACTCATTCATGGACTATATCATGTATTGTAAAAAGTGTCTCATCAATACCTTGCAATGCTTTATGAACTACAAGGGAGCAGCCATCTTGAAAAACCTGGCGCTGATTCTAAATAAGGCTGATCAAGATGATGCCTAGAATATATATATTGTTTTTGCCAAGTTTTTAAATGTCATTAAGATGGACGTGCTTTACGTGGCTTATATTTGAACGTTGAAAGGGCTGCCCCGTGATCCGTAGTCTAATAAATCCAATCGTCGAATTAACACGTCCATAGAGATAGGAGGGGGCTGGGGGCGGCCATGTATTCCGTCCCATGCACGCCACGACCGTGTGCCGCACGTAATCTTTCGCCACCTCGTTTTATGTTTATTACATTTTTCAACGGCTCCCTCGACGTCGCTTTATTTTAATCCTGGCAATTTTCACCACCGACTCCATTTGAAGTCAAATTTTCAAACAGCGTTTTAATGGAGCTGCCTTATGCGCATATTATAATGCCCGAGGAGGACGCTTTAAGAACCGCGCAATTAGCTTTTCCTCGTTATAAACTAGTTTTCCCTAGCCTCCTTACCACCCCTCCATCCCCCCAGACGCTTTAATCGCTCGTTAATGAGCCCTCTTTTTTAATTTAACAGACCCAATTTTTGGAAAATTAACCTTCTGGTGGTTTCTTCGTCGTTACAGACCAACTTGCGAAGCTCGGAGCTAACCATGCAGCACAACGAAGGGAATGACGGAAAAATCGGACGACCCTCCACCCCGAACTCAACGCTGAGGTAGGTACATTATCGAACCAGAAACTGCCGCATGTGCATGACATGACGGAATTGATTGACGACCCCTCGCGTCAGTGGCGGAACAAAAGCGGGAATCCCCGTAATTAAAATCTGTGCCCTATTTGGAGGGTAATAACATCTTCATTAGCCTTAATCCAGTTGCAATTTTTTGAAGATGGCGGTTTGAAGTGAAATAAGGGGAAGTTCACCATTGAGTTAACTGTACATTTTCGAGCGACCCTTTTATAGAGTAAATGTTGTATTGGCAAGTATCGATTGAAGTTTTACCTTTATTCCCAGGGTAATCCAAGAAATATCTAACTGCCTAACTTTAAAAAAATAAATTTCAAAGGCATCCTCTCGGTAACCTAAGTTAATGCACTCCATGTAATATATACGAAACCAAGATGTAGTGTTTCATATCGTTTGACAGCGACAATTTATGGCATATTAATTAGTTATTGAATATTGAAACCCCATTTGCCGCGAGACGCTCAATAGACTCAATCAAGCTTTTGTATAATGGTAATTTGTCCTTTAACAAACATGGAGGCCATGGCAAAATGCATTAAAATGACGCTGGGGGCAAAGAAAATGACAGGAGTAAGACTCTATGAGAATGGAGTTATTTCGGGATTGAAGATATGACGCATGAACGAAGAATAAATACGAGGACGAGTGATCGAAAAAGGAGAAAAGCAAATTGAAATGAAAAAGAACGAGAGGTTTTCGTACTTTCGGTGGGAAAACTAATATGGGATAAGCCTCGTTGCTAATGCGCTCTATGCTGCTATTCACTGCTTAGCCACTTGTTGGTTAAAAAAATGCTGGCCAGTTAAATCTGTTCTTCATCATTTTCATCATCATCGCCATCCACTTGTAGTTTTGATGAACTGTTTGTCTGGGCCTTAAGTAATTAGTCACGTGTTATTGCATCAATACATAGTAGAAGCAGTTTGCAATGCCCATGGAAGTCAAAACCATAGCTAAGTGGGAAAACTACAGTATATAAATGTGCATACAGTATATGCCATATTATGTGTCTGTATAGAATATTTCTTATATATGTATGAAAACATAGTATATGGTCATAACATTGGCTGGCAGTCTGTTTCAGCCGCTGTCGTAAGTCGATTTGGGCGCAAGTCGGATGTTCTCTATTTGTGTATACAGTATACGGGTGAAATTTATACATGAACATGCATATGAAAAATACATTCAGCCTTTTTCTTAGTAATCGCAATCATCTTTTTTAAAAATAAGTCTAAAAAGAAGCAAAGGTCGTAAAATCGAAGACGTGAGATAACACGGACTTAGATATGGCACATACAGAATATTGTAAACCAAGAAATGACAAGTGCACATATTGTGTATTAGACACGACAGAAAGTGACCTCGTGGGCATGTTCATTCGTATTTATGATTATACATATTATATAAATATATGCTCAATTTCTGACATGTCCATTCTTGACACAAATATGTATAATTTATCAGACTTGTAATACTTTTAAGTTTTTCATTTGAAATGATTTAACGAATTTCGAGACTGGACTGCTAATTACCAATTTGATGAATGTAGCATAATAATCGCATTTACTGTATTACCATGTGACCCCTGCTGAGATCGACGTGAGGTAAACCAGCATAGCTCGAATGCACTCAGTGATTGCCTCCCCTTTAAGTTCCTCGCAAGCTTCGCTATGTACAAGACCAGTTTTTTTCCCCACCGCTATTATGCCTCCCCCTTTCCATCATCCTTTCCCTTTCCTCTTCTCTTAATGTCTCGTCTCGAAATCCCTTCTTTTATTAATCAGTCAATTTTGTTGACAGGAATGATTTCTAAAATGGAGATTGAAATCCTCGTTTGACCTCCACCTCTGCGTGCTGTCAGCTTTAATAAGCAGGTTGGCTCATCGCTCTCTTAGCTGTCTTATTTTACCATGTGTGCCGTGAAAAGCATTTAGATGATTTCGGTAAAGACGTCGCATGGGAAAGGGGAAAACGTAGGATTTTGACGTCACCTTGCGTTTTCCGACGTTTCGTTTCTCTGGAGTGTTCTTGGAGGATTTCTACGACCATACTTTAGCTTTCTGAGGGGAATGGTATTTTATCGTTTTTGTTATCACTTTGAAATACCCCAAGAAAACTTATCAAAACGGGAATGGAACTTGAGATTCTTCATTGATCCCACGCATTGGAGCACCGGTAGATGCACGTGAACGCTTTAGAACATTGGAACACATTGACGTCAACTAATGATGTCAGCTATTAGGTTCGGTCAGGTTTTCTGCATGAGGCAGGAGGTTTCCTCCGGTCGGTTTACACATACGGTGACATTATGGCACCTGATGTATGAACAGGGCCTTACTTAATTTTATCAAGTCCGGTTCAAACCTAACAGCGCTGATCGGACCATTTTTACCCGACCTTCTTTTCGGTCCTGGTGCGGGACAACCAAAAGGGTCGCTACGGTCTCAGGACACGCAAAAGCCTGACGTCTGAACCGGACTATAAGGTTCAGCACCCAATGGTGGTGTACAAGCCTTTAGTAGATTTTAAAGTGCCGCATGATGTTATCAAAACGTGAAGAATGGCCTCCAGTATGGTGCTGTCATTTTGGGCAGATACCTTATGCAGGTTTAGCCAAGGGCAGTATCATATATGTGACTTTAAATATATTATCATCATTACTCTGCCAGGATCAATCAGTGAATTATAGGCCTATAGCTCTGCATGAGACCCATTACCGAAAAACAAGATGGTGTCACTGATTTATGGCGACAACTTCGATTGGGACTTCCCACGAGTGCACTAGCTGCACGACCTATGAGAGTGTCGATCGCGCTGCCACCTTGACCTGACCGAGATGAATGTTTCTCCCCGGCGATTTGCATGTCGGTCGCCTGTTCCCAACGCCTGAAAATCCGTCGTTAAGCCCCTGTCGTAAATCGGAGCCTCCACCTGCTTCGCATCCATCCCGTAATTCTCTTTTCCTCCCCCCTCCTTCTGTCCCCTGGCCGCCCACGTTCACTTTCACTTTTATGAGCTTTAAAAGACGGCAAATTTATTACCCCCATCGCGTGTCTGACACTCTTATGCCTCCCCCTGTGTGTATATACGTTCTCGACTTTGAGGCAGAGCTATATGTACATCGCAACACGAAGCGTTCCTTCCTGGTCAGATCAAGGTGGAAGAACGTGCGCCGTAAATAGGGGGCGAGCTTGATCTTGTTGGAAAAACTGCAACATGTTTCACCCAGTTTTTGATACTGCAGGATTTGCTTTATAACCATAAGAAATTCAGTTCAACCCTCCAAACTTCTATCTTGATTCGACCAGGGCTGCATGGATAGTCGATTTTAGTTTCAGATTTGGACGCAAACTAAACTGATGTGGTGACATCATAATAAAATGTATCGTTTCTGTTTAATAATTAGAGAGTTTGAGCCGGTAACTAAACGATAACGATAACGAGAAACAGCGCTGGCGGCCCGGAATGTCAAAGACTACCCTATGCGAAGCATGGCATTCCAA